>ONZH01025207.1:0-53136 GCA_900303285.1 Rhinella marina
GGTGGCTATTTAGTCTGCGACCCAGACAAATGTCGCACAGAGAATTTTCTGGATCAAGCGGTAGATGATATTGGTAGCAAATGACTTGGTTGTATTGTGTGACGTACAGAAAGTGTCACCTGGACAGTATATACGGATGGGAGCGAATGTGCTGAACTGTGACACACAGAAAGGTTACACGCAGCTGAGTCAAAATGGATTTGTATCACTGAGCTAAAACAACTGAAAAAACATTTTTTTTATATTGTTTTTATATTTTTTTCATTTTGTTTTTTGGGAGCGTAACGTGCAGGAACTATGGTAGGACTGACTGACACCCTGTTAACGGTGGCTATTTAGTCTGCGACCCAGACAAATGTCGCACAGAGAGTTTTTCTGGATCAAGCGGTAGATGATATTGGTAGCAAATGACTTGGTTGTATTGTGTGACGTACAGAAAGTGTCACCTGACAGTATATACGGATGGGAGCGAATGTGCTGAACTGTGACACACAGAAGGTTACACAAGCTGAGTAAAATGGATTTGTAATCACTGAGCTAAACAACTGAAAAAATATTTTTTTTTTTATATTTGTTTTTTTATATTTTTTTTTACAATTTTGTTTTTTTGGGAACGTAACGTGCAGGAACTATGGTAGGACTGACCGACACCGCTGTTACGGTGGCTATTTAGTCTGCGACCCAGAACAAATGTCGCACAGAGAGTTTTCTGGATCAAGCGGTAGATGATATTGGTAGCAAATGACTTGGTTGTATTGTGTGACGTACAGAAAGTGTCACCTGACAGTATATACGGATGGGAGCGAATGTGCTGAACTGTGACACACAGAAAGGTTACACGCAGCTGAGTAAAATGGATTTGTATCACTGAGCTAAAACAACTGAAATAATGAATTTTTTTTTTTATATTTTGTTTTTTTTGGAACGTGATGTGCAGGAATATGGTAGAACTGACTGACACCCTGTTAACGGTGGCTATTTAGTCTGCGACCCAGACAAATGTCGCACAGAGAGTTTTCTGGATCAAGCTGTAGATGATATTGGTAGCAAATGACTTGGTTGTATTCTGTGACGTACAGAAAGTGTCACCTGGACAGTAATATACGGATTGGAGTGAGTGTGCTGAACTGTGACACACAGAATGGTTCCACACAGCTGTGTGAAATGGATTTGTATCACTGAGAGAACTAAAAAAAAAATTATATATGGATAGCTGCACTACTAGTGCCAGCCAGCCAAGCAAAAAAAAATGTCTTCTAGCCCTTAGAAGGGCTGTGGGTTCTTTGTGTGATCCCTGCCTAACAGAAACTAAATGCAGGCCCTAACACTGTCCCTGAAAGGCAGCAGCTCTATCCCTAACGACATCCAGACGGCATCTGAGCCGAGCACCGCGGCCAGTCACTAGTATATTCCAGGGTCACCTGATCAGGCCAGCCAACCCCTGCTATCGACATGTAAGGGCCCCACGTGATGCTGAGGTGTACTGTAGAGTCTCCTGGCTTGTGATTGGCTGTGTTTTAGGCGCCCAAAAAGCACGATGCGGAAGTTGCCATTTCCTCGAGCATGGCGAGATACTCGTCCGAGCAGCGAGCACTTACGAGTACCCTAATACTCGAACGAGCACCAAGCTCAGACGAGTATGCTCGCTCATCTCTAGTGGCAAGGGTTTCTAAAACTCAAAAGTTGCAATTTTATTTTGCTATAAATGTTGTGACTTTGCCAGAAAATTGATGTAGAGCATACTAAATCTCCTCCAAGAGTATAGTCAGTTAGCTTCCTATTTTAGAGAGCTGACAATCGTACATCATTTTGCAACTACATAAAATGCTGGGAGGAGGATGATAAGTTAATTTAAATAGGTTTATAGAAAACAGAGAGTGGTTATATAGAAAACAGAGGGTGGTTATTAACGGCACATACTCAGACTGGGTCACTGTCACTAGTTGGGTACCACAGGGGTCAGTATGTGCCCTATTCTCTTCAATATATTTATTAATGATCTTGTAGAAGGCTGCACAGTAAAATATCAATTTTTGAAGATGACACTAAACTGTGTAAAGTAATTAACACAGAAGAGGACAGTACACTGCTACAGATGGATCTGGATAGACTGGAGGCTTGGGCAGAGAAGTGGCAGGTGAGATTTAACACTGACAAATGTAAGGTTATGCATATGGGAAGGAATAATGCAAGTCACCAGTACATACTAAATGGTAAAATATTGGGTAACTCTGGCATGGAAAAGGACCTAGGAATTTTAGTGAACAGCAAACTGAGCTGTAGAAATCACTGTCAGACAGATTCCAAGGCCAATAAGATAATGGGTTGCATCAAAAGAGGCATAGATGCCCGTGATGAGAACATAGTCCTGCCACTTTACAAATCACTAGTCAGACCATACATGGAGTACTACGTACAGTTCTGGGCTCCTATGAACAAGACAGACATAGCAGAGCTGAAGAGGGTTCAAAGGAGGGCAACTAAAGTAATAACTGGAATGGGTGGACTACAGTACCCAGAAAGATTATCAAAATTAGGCTTATTCACTTTAGAAAAAAGACGACTGAGGGAAGATCTAATAACTATGTATAAATATATCAGGGGTCAGTACAGAGATCTCTTCCATGATCTATTTATCCCCAGGACTGTGACTGTGACGAGGGGACATCCTCTGCGTCTGGAGGAAAGAATGTTTGTACACAAACATAGAAGAGGATTCTTTACGGTAAGAGCAGTAAGACTATGGAACTCTCTGCCTGAGGAGGTGGTGATGGTAAGTTCACTAAAAGAGTTCAAGAGAGGCCTGGATGTATTTCTGGAGGGTAATAATATTACAGGTTATAGTTACTACTAGGGATGAGCGAACCGAACCGTAACGAACCAGATTCGTTACGAACTTTCCCAAAAGTTCGGTTCGTCATCGAACCGAATTTTCAGAAAGTTCGTGACGAATCTGGTTAAAATAACGGCGACGCAAAATATACGCATATTTATTGAGAATGTACGCTAATGCGTACATATTCAGTTAAGTAGCGTACCTTTGACAACGCTAGACTGTATGTTCGTTACTTGAGTAGGAATGTTCGCAGACGCAGTATATGCGTACGCTAATGCGTACATATTCAGTTAAGTGGCGTACCTTTGACAACGCTAGACTGTATGTTCGTTACTTGAGTAGGAATGTTCACAGACGCAGTGTATGCGTACGCTAACGCGTACATATTCAGTTAAGTAGCGTAACTTTGACAACGCTAGACTGTATGTTCGTTACTTGAGTAGGAATGTTCGCAGACGCAGTGTATGCGTACGCTAATGCGTACATATTCAGTTAAGTAGCGTACCTTTAACAACGCTACACTGTATGTTCGTTATTTGTGCGGTAATGTTCGCATTAGCGTACGCATTAGTGTAAATTCTCAAATACGCGTATATTTTGCGTCGCCGTTGTTGAAGTCACTTGGATTTTTTCCACTTTTTTCATTGTAATAGCAACTGCAAGTAAACGAAACTATACCCTATCAGACTCCCATTATTGTAGCAGCAATTATTCAGCCATTATAGCAAGGTTCGTTTTAGGTTCGGTTCGTACGAATCCGAACTTCACTAAAGTTCACCGAAGCGAACCGAACCGAACTTTTCAAAAGTTCGCTCATCCCTAGTTACTACAGATAGGTCTTTGATCCAGGGAGTAATTCTGATTGACTGATTGGAGTCGGGAAGGAATTTTTTTCCCCTAAAGTGGGGAAAATTCGCTTCTACCTCACAGGGGTTTTTTGCCTTTCTCTGGATCAACTTGTAGGAAAACAGGCCGATCTGGATGGACAGATGTCTTTTTTCGGCCTTATAAACTATGTTACTATGTTACTATGTATATAGGCTATAGATCTTGATGGATATTGATGACCAATCCTTAAAGCAAGTTATGAATACCAGATCAATAAGGGTCACACACCTAGCTCCCCCAGCTATAAGCTGTTAAAAGCAGCTGCCAGTATCAGATATAACACAGTGGATGGAGTTAGAGGCAGGTAGAGTTTTCCACTTCGTAGTGGCTATGCCAAATACCCGCAGGAGAGATCATGAATATGTAGAGTACGGACAACCCCTTGAAAGGTGGTTTGAGACACAGCCACTATGGAAAAAAGTGGGGTAGAGGAAAATAATACCTGGAAAGGGGAGTGGAATATATGCTTCTGTAATAACTAGTTATTTCTGGCTAAAATCTGACAATGGACAGCTGCAGCTGAGCATAGGCTATCCACAGGCCACAGATCTTAAAAAACTTTGTGTATCAAAAGATATCTAATTGAGTTAGGAACTCCAAGTATGGAGTAATGGTTTCTTCAAGGTATGAGCGATAGTTTAAAACACAAATAATTGCAAGGCCTGTACTGGCCTTGCGTAAGGATAGAGGATTTTTTATGCAGCAGGGCTTCCTACTGGACTCTTGGAGCAAGAAATTGATCTAGCAGAATGGAGAAGTTTAAGTACTTCCTTTCGGGCTCTTTCACACAAGAGGATGCGTCCGTGGAATCCCTTGCATGACGGAGAGCCAAGCCCCGTTCAGCAGTGGCATGGAGCATTAACATGATTGATAATGCTCTGTGCCTCTTTGTGACCTTTTTATTACAAAATCACAGTGACAACTTTATCTCACTGTGATTTTGAGGTTAAAATGAGGTGCCACCGAAGGATGAACAAATTGATTCATTATGAATTTCGCAAAAATTTGCAAAACGAGTCCAAAAATTTTGGATTCGTTTGGACAAATTGTGCCCAGCACCACTGTACTGTGTATCTCGGTGGGCAAAACCACAAGGAAGGGGCAGCGGTAACGACAGTGGAGGGCAGTGACAGGGGCAGCACTAAAAAGTACTAGAGGCAACATACGCCCAGAACCTCCCAAAAAGCTGCGCAGGCTCATAACATGGCAGACCTATGCCAAGCTCTGCTGCCTCTAGCTTTATGCAGAGTCTACAAGTATCTCCCATCTGGTAGTTTTTATCCACAGTCCTGGAAAACAAAATCATTGCTATGTGCCAGATCTGCAAGTTTAAAATAAGCCATGGGCGTTCAAAAGCACCATAGCTATATGCAGCACATGCATTGGCATTACCCAATCCAGTGGGAAAATAGAACTGGCCACCAGCTACAGCAACAATAGTCTCCTCTTGCTCCTGTTCTCCTTTGTAGCAGCCAAGTCACATCCATGTACAGTACAGTGTCCTTGTCATTGTCATCACTTACTGCTTCTCCCACTCAGGATACTCCTACTACTACTACTTCACTCCATCATCAACCATCAATAACATAATGCATGGCCTTAAACAACTCTCTGCGCCCAGTAATCCACTGGGCTGCAAGCTTAAATCTCATATGACCAAGTTGCTGGTGGTGCAGTCTCTGCCATACCACTTAGAGGATTCTGCTGCCTTTATGGAGCTGATGGTGTGCACTAAGCCTCACTGGAAGATACCTAACCAGCATTATTTATCCCAGAAAGCCATCTGTACCTTTTAATTTCACATTGCGGAGAATATGTGCCGCTCCCTACAATCCTCACTGGGTAAAGAGGTGCACACCACGGTGGGCACCTTGAGTAGCTGTTATGGGCAGAGACAGTGCATGTCTTTCATGGCCCACTGTATCATTGTATTTTGCAGTGAGGCAGCACTGTAGCCAGAAGGCCAGGTCCTATTGACACCTCCATATATGTGTCAACCTGGTTGCTACACCAGTCGCTTATCCGCCTCCTCCTCCATGGATATCCTGCTATCCCTAGCTGTGCAGAGTATCACTCCCACTCCCCCTCCCTCCTATTATATGTGTAAAGTGAAGTTTTGCCATGTTTGATAAGCCTTGGCGAGAGTAGCCATAAAGCCAATCACTTGCTAAAGGGCATCAAGTAGCAAAGATCCTGCTGGCTGTCTCCCTGCCAACTCACACTGGGCAAGGTGGTCAGTGACAATGGCCGGAACAACATGGCTATGCCTCATTTTGGAGAAATAACACATGCTCCCTGCATGGTGCACATGATAAACCTAGTCATGGAATCCTTTTTTTAAAAAAAAAAGTGCTGACAATGTCCAGGAGACTGTTCTCACAATTCAACCTTTCTTATGTGGTAACAAACACCCTCCTGGAATTGCAGTGACAGAGCAGTCTGCTGATACACCGCTTAATATGCAAATAAGATGATATAGTGACTGTAGCATAAAGCCAAGATTGATTTTTTTTTTATGCACCAGACCATCTCAGTAGGCAGCATGTGTTGTTTTGAGCTCAGACAGTGATTGCTCATCAGAGATGCCTCTCACTTACTGAAGCCATTCAAAGAGGCCACAAAATTTGTCAGTAGGGACAACTATGGCATAAATGATGTCAGCCTGATATTTATCTTAGAATAGACACTCAAACAGGAGCTACCACTGGAGGAGGACGGGTGATTCAGAGGTGGAGGAAGAGCAGGGGGCTTATGATGATGATGACAGTCGCGACACCCAATCAACTCAGTGGGAGGCAGAGCTGGAAAGAACTGGGTCCTCCAGCACACTGGCCAGAATAGTATGCTGTAAGCTTGCTTGTTACATAATGACAGCTGTATAATTCACATGAAGCAGTCTGATAATTACTGGATAGCCATGTTTTTGGACCCTCCCTATCAAAATAAAATGGGGGAATGTTTTTTCTCCTACCAAAAGGGAGGCCAAATTAGATTTTACCAAGAAACACTGCGTACGCAGTTTGCCATAGCTTTTCATGAGCAGACATGTGCCGCCCATGTGTCGGAGGACCCTCTCTGCCACTCATAGAGTCACCCACTTCCTATCATCTGCACTGCTACAAGCAGAAGAACCAGCAGCCAGTTCAGTATCAACAACATGATGAAGTAATTCTTTCATGTGTGATGCCAGGCTGAGTCAAATTAGCAAACAAGGACCTACAGCTTAAACACCTAGGTTCAGCCCTACCTGGACCTTGACTCCAGTGCATATCATGTTCCCTGACCCCATGGACTTCTGGGCAGGCAGATTGGAACAGTGGCTATAACTGTGAGGATTTTCAAAGTCCTCCAGCTGACGGTGGCCCATCATGCCATTGCCACTGTCTGCCTGCCTACCATTATGTTCCATACTGTATGGCTGCTGTTGCCGCCATCATACCACTGCTGCTGTAGACCTGCCTACCATCATGTTTTGTACCACTGCCTTTGTAAAAATTTAACAAAATGCAATAATATCTTTTCATAAAAAGTCCTAGGAGACTTGAAGATTTTATATACTAATTTACAGGCCAATTGGAGCAACTTCAATTCATGTAGAATCGTTTCAGATCCAAATCACATTTTTTAAGAAATTCTGCAAATCGGACACAAAACGAATTTCCAAATAATTTCACTCATCTCTAGTGCCACCACATGCATAGTAGCTCAATAATACCTCCCAATTTCTAATGTAATTAATCTATTAGATCTACCACACTGTAGCTTTATTTTTCAACACCTTTGTCTTTAGAACCAACATAAATGCAACAGAGTTTCAGGGCACCCACATCTAATAATAATGATACATAGCAGATTTATTACAGAAAAGCCAGCATGATCATATCAGTACACAGTCTGACAAAGTGGTCGTTCTGCAAAAAATACTGTTTCAAACTGTGATTCCTCTTAATAACATGAAAGCAGACTATTATAGGTTGCCCTGATATTGCTTCCTCTTCTTCTACTCGGGAGTGAATCCATAGCTGCTGAGTATACAGTACCATCTTCAGAACACATTTTACAGCTCTCCATGGCATCATCTCAAGCCTAAATATTCACCTCTAGCAACAAGCAGCTAAGTACTAGCATATCTTCTGCTAATCTATAACCTATAGACAGTGAGGAAAATCATTTCTGTAGAAGGATCAATTATTCCTGTGCCAGATGTAGTTTCTTAGCAGACAGCTGAGTATCTGCATGGTTAGTGCACTGGAGGTTAAACAACATCTGGCCCATCTATATGAATAAAACCAGAACATATCTGATTGCAGTCTGTGAAATGACACATTAAGATGCAATCATGTAGCCTGAGCAATATGATAACATCAACCTTTTTTGGTAGATATCTGAGTAAATATTACTTTTATTCATGAGCATTCAAATGTGAATAGAGGAAATAAATTGCTTTTTTATTATTCGCCTCTTAAAGACTTTGCCCCATTTTTAGATAATAATTCACACCTACTCTTGAATGCCAGAGAGTGCTGCTGCTTGGTGCCATATTTTAATCATATATACAGATAAGGCTTGTTTTTCTTGGGGATATTAAGAACAACATGTGCCCAGTAAATTCAGTGGGGGTGTATATTCCTATCCAAGCTAGGAACCCCTCTACTAGAGTAGCAGTCACTAATAGGACATTTTAAACTGGTCTACCTAAAAATAAGCCCTATAAACATGGTTTTAAAACTGCTTTTATTTTAGCTTGTCAGTCTGCCTACTAACAGTCTGTATTGTTTACTGGAAAATATTCCACCAACAAATTATTTTTACTGTACCTCTATGAACAGACTTTTCTATTGATATGGTTGAATTATTTAAATATACAGTGTAATTTAAAGGGGTTGTCTGGGTTCAGAGCTGAACCCAGACATATACCTGTTTTCACCCAGACAGCCCCCTGATATGAGCATCAGAGCATTTCATGCTCCGATGCTCTGCCTTGCCTTCGCGATTCAGGCTTTTTTTTAGATCCAGTGACGTACCGGGCTCTCCATAGAGACTGCTAGGTGGAGGCTTCTGCCCAGCAGTGTGCCTGGTGATGTCACTGCCACTAATAGGCGGGCTTTAGCGCTGCCCTAGCCTCTAAAACGGTCCATCATGGCCAGTGATGTACCCAAGGACACTGATAGGCGGAAGCCCTTTCCTTATGCGATCCAGCGCAGGCGAAGGGAGAGCATCGGAGCATGAAATGCTCCAATGCTCATGTCAGAGGGGCTGGAGGGATGAAAATAGGGACCTCTTTAATCGTGGATATACTGTTTTTTTTGGCCCCATAAGACATACTTTTTTGTCACTGCGTCTTATGTGGCAAATACTAATGAGCGCTTCCATTATGGAAGAGCTTATTAGTACCGGAGGACCGGGAAGCGGTGAATGGAGCGCTTCCCGGGCTCTGTACTCACAGCTTCCTGGCCCTCTACGTCGGCTGAGCTGTGACTGCACACATCACAGGCAATGCTCTGTGACCTTTTTATTATTGTCATCCTCTAAAAAGTAGGTGTGTCTTATGGCAGGTGCATCTTATAGGGTGAAAAATATGGTACTGTAGAATTGCAATATTTAGTATAGGGTTGCAATATTTAGTATAAAAGCTAGATGGCTACAGAGGGGATTTCATGTATCTGGACAAGGCATTTTTCTGTTTTGGTTTTCCTGTCTAGAGTATCCTAATTGCGTCCAGATGCATACTATAAGGATGTATATGTCATGTCACATTCCAATTGGCTCATTTGTATTTTTAGGCTGTATAGGTGACACCTAGGGCTTTGATAATAAAGTGAGAGTCTTCTGCTATTTGGAGTTGGAAGAGGTGGAGGAAGGCTCAAAGTCATGTCTTCTCATTCTTTTACCCCTAGACTAAATTTTAAGATATGGAGCATTGCAGACAACAAGGTTAGATCCCTTGTGTAGGGATCATACAAACATTTTACCATGACACTATGAATGTATATCCAAATCTATTCTGCAGGGGTGTGTTTATAAGTGAGAGAGTCCCACAATAAATATTAACATGGAGGGCTTTTTTGTGCTGGCTAGAGTCCAAGATCCCTTGTCCCAGTTCCCACCCTCATTAAAATAAATTACTAAACCAAATCAAGTCTGAACCTCCTCTCTTTTCTGGGATGTGCTACCTCTACAGTATGCACACTATTACTAGTTTAACTTCATTACAACAAATTGTAAATGTGAGGTCTTGCCGTCATACGTTAATTGCTAATTCCAATTTTCCCCCTATTAAAATTACCATCTATAATCTAGAAATGCATTCATATTCACTAAAAGGTATCTAAAGGGGAATCTATCAACAGACAGCTCCTAGGCTTAGGCCTATCCTATCAAAAAGAAATCAATTGCTTTATTTTAAATTGGGATGTCAAGTCTGTGCAGCCTGAAATCCCATTGAATGAGCCACGTTTACGTGCAGGGCTATTGCATTTTTTAATACACTGTTACTCATGAGTCGCTGAAAAAGAAGGGGAAACAATTCAATTCCTAACTTAAAAAATGTATAAATTCAAAATGAATGACTTAAAACCATGAGTGATTTTGATCCAGTATTGTTATTCTGACACAGTAGTACATTGAACATTTATTTAGTTCAGTAATAAAAAAAAAAATAATCTCTCATAGAGATGAGCGAATCATTCAAAATTGTATTTGCCAAACTTTCATCGAACAACAAATATATTCGTTGAATCTGCACACAAAATATACGTTATTATGTGGCGTTTAGCAAGCATTCGCACACTAATAACGAACATTCAGTTTTAAAAGGTACGCAACTTCTTTGAACACGTATGTATGAGCGATGAAATTGCGTACGAATCCTCAGCGTACTATTGTCTAGCAATTACGTACTACGCAGGCACGCATAACGATAGGCCGCGGCGTGCACTCCTCAGAGGCAGAGCAAATTTTTGAAAATGGCATCCAGGCGATCCTCATCATTTAGCTCTGCAGAGCTGAAATACATGATTTGGCTGATGGACCTGCAGGATCACGATGGCACACAATGCCACCCGAACCAGCATAAAAAGGAGGGGATCCAGCAGGTGATCGTTTCGACACTGTGCGGACCCTGGGCCAGATGCAGCGGAAATTGTCGTTTCTGAAGTTTAAATGCCCAGAGCAATTTACTGAGATAGTGAAAACATGTTAAAAAATGAGTGTACTGTATTGTATATATACCAGCAGTGAGTGCCAATAATGAAAAAGTATAGAAGGACATGGTGGGCGTGCGTAGTGCGATGCAGTAATTTTCTTTCATGCTAGGCCACGCCTCTAACTCGACCCAAACAAGTGAAGGTATTCTCAGATACGTGCCCCTTCACAGTAATTTGCCTTAGGCTACTTTCACATATGTGGTGGTGATCCTGCAGGCTGTTCTCTCCTTCCAATTCCAGGTGTTCTTGCCTAATAGCAGCCGGATCAGTGCCGTCCCCCATTATTGTTAATGGTGCTGGCCGTTCTCCCGTTTGTGTCAGGCAAATGCACTAGTGTGAAAGAAAGTACCCTTAGATATATGCCCCTTCATAGTTAGCGCTTCCTCCTCCTACAGACAGACTCAAAGACATGCTCATGCTGCAGCTAATGTCAGTGGGCGATATCAAAAGTATTCCCACCGCACCGTGTTAACGATATTAAGAAATTTATTGCAACGATAACCATATTTATCGCGATGTATATGAAAAAATGTATATGATATGGCCCCCCTCTCACCCATAATATCTTCATAGTAGTATAGTGTTACTATTAAAAAGAGTCATCATATAACAATTGTGTACGGATTTATGTTCCAGACCAACGTCAACGACGGAGTCACCAGGGTCACCCACACCGCCAGTGTCATGCCCAGACGGCCCCTACAGTGCCTTCAGCTTCTAGTAAGTGTAAACATATTTAATTTATTTAAAATCCAAGTTACGTGGGAGTGCAGCTGCAGTGATATAAGAGCACTAGTGGTTAGGAATGGGATCATCCGGCCCCAAACTATTCACATGTATCAACATCAGAAGTTACAACTGTTCATTAGAGTTGAATGTAATGCCATTATTTAATGATTTTTGACAGCTGCTGCACCACAGAGGAGCACCTCTCACCCTCCTCCACCCCAGTGAGAGAGGACCCCACCTGCCCCTCCAACACCACCAGCCCAACTTCCAGAGTTAGAAGGTAGGTAAAATAAAAAGTTTAATGGGTGGACCTTCTGTCATCAAAATATAAGCTAAATTTATGTTTTATCTTTTGTAGCTCCAACTGTCAGGGAGCAGTTTTCCCCTGGACCATTGGAAGACCACTCATTGTGGGTGTCCAGTAAGTACAAATCCCAAGCTGACCATGTGTGGCCTTCTCAGTGAGCAGTTCAAAGAAAAAAAGAAGGCTCAATACAGATACATGTCACTGAATAACTCGTTCCAGTAGATATACCAAATATATAATGACATGCAATTGCTAAAGTATTCTGATCCAGGTTCTTGTTTTAAATTTTAGAATTTTTTTCGTGAGACAACCACTTTTACTCGATCATACTAGTAATTATATTACTGTTTCCACCCCTACAGATATCCCCAGTTATTTTGAAGTGGAGGCAGCCTTACGCCGCTTCGGGACCAGGCTCCATGCTGCCTTCCGGCTTATTCGCGGCCTGCAGCTGGAGCACCAAGAGCTGCACGAGATGATGGCCAGACGTTGGCAAAGGCCGGTGTAACCTTTTTTGTGTTTGTTTATTATATTATTTATTATTTGTAAAAAGTTATTATTTATTACTAAAATATTCTTGTAAAACCTGTGTTTTGAGTGTTTTGTTAACCCTTTAACACCTTCCTGACATAGTGTGAAGAGTACAGGGATGTAAGTTTAGGCCGAAGGCTAAAAAAATTGTCCCACGGCCATTTTCCTGTATTAATGAACACAGCGGTGTCTGCTGGCCGAAGTATTAATAAATTACGCACACTCCGGTTCACTGATTACAATTTACAGTAAAAGAAAAAGACTTGGCTTGTTTGGACAACAAGCCTGTACATTCTGCCTTGTAACATAGGCAGTGAAAATTATATATGAGCTTTTCATGGCTGCCCTGGCCAGTAGTAGTAGGAGACAGGGTATATCAGCAGAGAGTGATTGGTAAATACAACAAACTGCGGTGGAGTATAACAATCTTCGCAAATGTAACTTGTTTTTTAATTTAATTTCTTTTGTTTTTTTCCTTTTGTTTTTTGTTTTTTTAACATATATATATATTTATTTATTATTATTTTTTTGGAGGGGGGGAGTAAAGGCTGAGGTTCGAAAACAAATTTAAGAATACTAAATGGAACTATTAGTAACGGTAACAACAGCTACTCTCCTGCTAAGCGTAGAAAACGGAGGCGGTGGTAGACAATAGTGTTTGGTTTTTAAAAGGGTTTTGGTTTGGAGACTTCAGGTTCGCACAGCCCATGACATGACACAAGACATTTGGCAGTAACGTTATGGGCCGGCTGACAGCAACAGTGGGAAGACACTCAGACTATTCTGCCCTGCAAGGCCTGATCTAATCACCAGCCTCAGCAAGAGGAGTATGAAATTCAGATGTAATCCAGCCTTTATTCATTTTTATAAAGGTGTTTTTTTGCACACTGCCAGGTGACAGATTTGTCCTTTTGGGTGTCACCACCCCACCCCCAGCGGCACTAAAAACCCTCTCTGACATGACACTTGAGGCTGGGCAGGAAAGAAGCCCTAATGCATAGTGGGACAGTTCTGGCCACTGTTGTATTCTGCCTGCCCAGAAGTCCAGGGGGTCCGAGAAGAGTCTTTGCGAGCCAGACTGCAGGTACGCCTGAACTCAATACAGGACATGTATTGCCCCTGGCTGTAAGCACTGCTCCAGGTGTCCACCGTGAAATGCACAGTGCTGCAGAGAGACAGCTGCAGGGAGCATCCAATATTATCAGCCATGTGGGAGTAAAGGACGGGGATAGCTTTTTTGGAGAAGAAATGCTGGCTAGGGACCTGCCAGCGTGGCTGAGCGTAAGCCATTAGCTCCCTAAAAGCTGGGCAGTCAACCAGCTGGTACGGCAGAGACTGCACAGCCAGCAACTTTGTCAGGTGACCATTCAGTTTGCGCACTGTCAGATTACTTGTGGCGTAAAACTGCTTACTGGCCACACACTCGGCAATGGACGGCTGACGAATAAGAGGAGGTGGAGACATGCACGCAGTGGGCGATGAGGTGTATGTATTAGTTACACCCCTGGGTGCGGGCTGAGCTACGGCCCTGGATGCGGCCTGCCTGACAGAAGGGACCCCAGGAGAAGTAACCAGCTCTTCAGTATTAATGGGCTGCTCTAAATTGCCAGCATGACGCCGCTTCAGATGGTTCCACAGAGCAGTGGTCCCGACATTTGTGGTTTTCCCACGGCTCAATTTCTGTTTACACAAATTACACGTGTCCATACTGCTGTCCCCCGGCAGAGTGGTGAAATACTTCCACACACCCGACGTGTGCCCTCAACAGCTGGCCAAGCTTGTAGCCCTTGCACACTTACACCCTGGTGCCAGCCCCACTATACTTGGGGTCTCGCTAGTTCCCAAGGAAGGACTGGCCCTGGGCCTAACTCGCCTCTGCCATCTGTTACTGCCACTACTACTACCACCCTCCTCCTCAGAGATCAAACCCTCCTCACCAGCCCGATCCGCCTTCCAGGTCCTCCGGTCTAACACATCAGATTCATCATCAGACTCCTCCCCACCACTTTTTTCGCGAACTGCAAATTAGGCTGTTCCCCACTAACCGACAATTCCAGGCAGTCCAAACTCTGACTGCCCTCTAAGAAATCCTCAGGGAGACTGTCCTCTATAACCGCCAGATTATGCGGAGGGGTTCGGTGGCCTTTTATTTTATAAATTGCAGAAGGGACACCACTAGGAGGGAGCACTGAAGCCCGAGAGGTGACACAAAATGACGTGCTTTGCTGGAGCGGTATGGTGGAGCAGGACGAGTCTGACCCCTGGCTACATATGGATACTGTATCAGCAGATGACAGATCATCCGGCTGAGACTGAGATGAGCGTGCCATCCACTCCACTACCTAATCCACTTTCTCCTCCACTACAATTTTGCGCCTTGGTGGGTTAGCCCGGTGGAACACCAGCCAAGTATTGCGAATACTACAAGTAGAAGCTCTGGCTACAGGTCCTTTGGCACTGCTGCCCTGTGCCATCTTCTCCTTTTTTTTAGAGCTTGAGGTCTGGCTGGAACTGGACCTCTTTTGCTTATCCATTCCAGACATTTTTCACTTCACTCTGTGGCCCCGCAGCTGGTCTTTGTCTTTGTCCCTGTCTCTCTCCCTGTCTCTCTCTCCCTGCCTTATTAATTACTAGCCCTGCACTGGCCCTGCACTTGCCCTGCACTTGCCCTGCAGTATCCCTGATGTGTAAAATGGATTCCCTGAACAATTACACCCCAATTCCAACCACACAGGTATTAGTGTCTCAGAACTTCTCACACAGTGCTTCTGCTTGTCTCAGCAGTCGCAGCAGAAGTGATGCATCACTGGCTTACCAAGCCTGAGCCAATCAGAGCAAGCCCTGCCCACTAGGTCAGGTGACCGCTTTCTTCCCGAGCTTTTGCGCACAAATAAACAACTAACAGTAAAAGTCTGCTAATTACTTGAATTCGAACGCAACAGCGTATAGAGTAACTTATACGTAGCATTAATGTACAATTTATTGGACAAGTACGGATCGAATGCGTAGAAAGCCTTAGGAACATTTTCGAATCTTAACGGACCGAATCACCTAATATTCGGATTCGCTTTGCAGCTGAAAATTTCCAAGATTCAATAAGAATCGATGAATAGATTCGCTTATCTCTAATCCCTCATCTTTTGTACTTATTTCAAATTATGATGTTGGTTTTATCTCCAAATGATTTCTGACGTATATGTAGTGGAAATAAGGTCCATAACTAGATTCGTGTTGGAACAGGTACGATTAGAAGCAAGATTGCAGGAAAGGCTTACTGTTCTGCATGTGACATTCAAACAAAGCATAATATGTGTAATCAGACATCTATCTGGGTGCAATACATTAAAAAAGCAATATCTTCGGAAGTGTGCTGTGAGATGCAGGTGACATAAATTGTATCAATGCTGCTCAAAATAATACTGTACAATGAGGTTTGTGCAAGAAGAATGTGATGCTTTAAAAATGGTATCTCACTATTTCTTCCATTCTATTTTCAGTGACAGAGCATTTATCTTACGAGTATAGCAGGGGAATTATTAGACTTTGGCTAAGATTATGTCTAAGTAAGAGGTATTGCAGATTTTTTTTATGCCTTAGAAATAATTTGCACAAAAGTCATGGACAAAAGTAGTTTTAAAGAAAATTGCTCATCTCAAAGGAATAATGAGGACCAATAAATTGTGGTTAGAGTTCCTAAAATGGCAGGTTATTGTTTCACTAGAGAAAAGGCATTTAGAAAGATATTGGGCTATGAGCTCTCAGCAAAGGTTCATGTCTCTGAAGGGAAATGAAAGGGCAAGCGTTCAAGGCATCATTTAAAAAGGTAAATCTTCTACTTTATAATTATAGTAGGAGTACAAATTTAAATACAATAGTCCTATCTGATAGAACTGCTTGGAAGAAATTTGTATAGGTTGATCTTAATTATGCAAGTATATTAGTTTTAAAGAGGTTGTCAAGGAGGAAAATTGTATGTACCCCAAAGTAGAAGCAATGATAATGACAATTCATTCTGCAAAAAATAAGCCCAAACACAGCTCGGTTGAGAGAAAAATTGATGAAAATATCTGTACTGGTTCCTCAAAGTCTGGTTGAAAGAAACATCAAAGCATACCAAACAAACCATCAAAATCTGCACTGCAAAAGAAGGTCTTTTCCTTCAGAACCCTTCAGGATACTCAAACAGCAGTTTACATCCAAATTTATGGCATTTCCATATCCAGAAGAAATGTGGTGTGTGGGTCACAGAAGGCACAAGCTGGGTACAAAATATTGTACGGTGAAATGCTATATCTGTAAAAAACTGAATTTTTCCCTGCTAATTAATTTCTGCAAAACACCTGTGGTGTCAAAATGCTCACCCACCCCTTTATAAATACCTTGAAGGGCCTGGTTTCCGAAAATGGGTTACTTATTGGGGGTTTCCAATGTACATGTACCTCAGGGTCTCTGAAAATGTGACTTGGCACCTGAAAACAATTCCAGCCAAATCTACACTCCAAATGCCAAATGGTGCCCTTTCCCTTCCATGCCATGCCTGCCATGAGCTTATACAGCAGTTTACATCCACATTTATGGCATTTACATACCCAGTAAAACTCACCTAACAATTTGAGGGGTGTGGTGTGAGCCTCAGATGGCACAAGCTGGGCACAACATATTGGACATGAAAATGCCATATCTGTGAAAAATTAGGAATTTTGTATGATCAGCTGCTCATTCATTTAGCAAAATACTTGTGCTTTCAAAATGCCCTCTCTACCCCTTGATAAATGCCTTGAGTGCATGGTTTAAAAATGGTACCACTTACTGGGGGTTTCCACTGTAGGGGTACCTCTGAGTTTCTGCAAATATAATGTAGCACCTGTGGTAATGTGTATAGTAAAGTACACGATAGATGTATGGTGGGTGTGTATCTCACCCAGTTGTTCAGTTTAGCTGGGTGAGATAGCTTGCTGGAGTTTGTTTTGGTTAATGTTGTATGCTGGATTTCTTGGACAGGCAGACAGGTTGGTAATCGGAGTCTTCCAGTCCATACCCCTAGTCCACTGCCGAGATTATTTTGAACCCACGGTGATCGCAGGTGAGGCCTGCTTTAATCAAGGGGGATAAAGCACTGAAAGGTTGGAGCCTGCGGAGGCTCTGTGTGGTCTCAGCCAGGAGGGCTGAGGGGCCACAAGGCTGAGGAAGCCTGGGAGAGAAACTGACCCTAAGGAAGAGGGTTGACACCTGTGAGGCTTGTGTGGTCTCAGCCAGGAGGGCTGAGGGGCCACAAGGCTATGTGAAGTCGGATCTCCCCTGCGAGTGTGGACTCATATCTGGTGAGCGGACACGAGGTTTGGGATCCATTACTGTATTGGAGAATTGTGTTTTCTAGTTGAGCTAGAGAACAAATTATATGTTAGTTAGAGCCCAGATGGGCAGGTGTTTGTTTGGCTATGTTTTTTGTGCTGGTGCCTAAGTCTAAAATAAAGCGCAATTGGACATTAAAACCCCTAGTGTTGGAAGATTTGTGGTTGCTACCCCCGAGAGAGCAAGCAATACCTTACACTCCTTAAAACAATTCCAGCCAAATTCATGCTCGAAAAGCCAAATGGCACTCCTTCCTTTTTGTGCCCTGCCATGAGCCCTGACAGCAGCTTACATCCACATTTATGGCATTTCCACACCCATTAGAATGCACCTAGAATGCACTAGAACCATGGATACAGAAATGCCATATTACTGAGCACGGTCCACTGCTCATTAATTTCTGCAAACTACCTTTAGTGTCAATATGCTCACCCCACCTCTGAATCAATACCTTGAGGGGAAGAGCTTTCAGAATTGGAGCCTTCTATTATTTCAATTATTTCACCCCAGAGCTTCTACACTTGTCTGAACAAGCTGTGTAAATCAACACATTGGGCCTCAAAATGTGCATGGTGCACTTTACTCCTGAGCCCTCTCAAACTGTACATTCAGGCAAAAGTATAGGACCTCGTGTAGGTTATTTCTAAAACCAGGAAACATAGCATAAGGGCTCATGTACACAAACGTGCAGTCAGTGCCCGTGCTGTGGACCGAAATTTGCAGTCCATCTTCATTGTATTCATTTTTGCAAAACATCTGTGGGGTCAAAATACTCACGAAACCTTTTTGTTGAATTCTGTGTTGGGTGTGATTTCTAAAATGGGGTCACTTCTTTGCAGAATTCTTTTCTTTTACCTCAGAGCTTCTGTAGTTGTCAGCCAGTGCTGTATAAGTCGCTAAACTAGCCCTCAAATGCACATAATGCTCTTTCTCTTCCACTCCCTCCAGTGTGCCCAAACAGCAGTTTATGACCACACAGGGGGTACTGGGTACTTGGAATAAAATATGTAGCAAAATTAAGTATACTTTTTCACCTATTACCACTTGCTGAAATAAAGCATTTGAAGCTAAAACTACATATAATTGACATACAATTTAATTTCTCATTTCATTTCCCAATTTTAAAACATTCTATGAAACACCCATGGGGTCAAGCCAATCACTCTACTCCAAGGTGAATTCTTTGAAGGGTTTAGCTTTCAAAATGGGGTTACTTCTTGGGGGTTTTCAAATGCACCCAAACACTATTCTAGAAAAATCTGCCCTCCAGAAGTTTTTAAGAAGGGCTGATTTATGGGTGGCTTTTATTATTTTAATCCTGTGAAAGTCACTTCAGAACTGATTAAAGTCAGTTTTGGAAATTATCTTGAAAATTGGAAAATATGCGTTTCAAATTTTAAGCCATTTAATGTCCTAAAAAATAAAGTGACATTTCGAAAATGAAGGGAACATAAAGTACTGTAAACATATGTCAAATGTTAATAAGTAGAGAAATGTAAAAAAATTGCTTTATAAATAAAAGTTGATAAATATATTGACACACATTTACCACTAACATGAAGATAAGTAGAAACATTCCAACGTTATTACCACATTAAGTGACATGTCAGATTTGCAAAATTAGGCTTGGTCAGGAAGGTCAAAACTGGATGTGTCTTGAAGAGGTTAAGGACAGTATAGCCTTCTACAATGCTCTAATCTTTGTGCAGACCCAACAAATGTGTTTCATATCTAACTATCATTGCATCTCTACCAGAAGTATTCAAGCCCCAGCAGGTTTAAGTTTTTCATGCAATTATGGCAATTATCTCATGAATTTACACTGAGAAAAGATGGTGTCCAGCATGAAAAACACCAACACACAACACATTTTGGCTGAGGCCACACAGTAATCTTGACTGTGACACCTATCATATAACCAAAGATCACTATTAGAAATGAGTGAATTGAAGCTGACAAAGTGGAATTCGTTACGAATTTCATGGAAAATTCGATTAGCAATGAAAGCGAATTTCATGGCGATTCGTAGTAACGAATGTTTTTGTTTTGTTTTGTTTTTTCCCTAAAATGGCCGCAAGCACATGGCATGACATGGAGGAAGGATTTCTGGGACAAAGAAGTAAACACCCACAATGCCATCACATGCAGACATGTAGCCAATTAGCAGCCACCCAGGTCCTGTGATGTCACAGCCCTATAAATAGCTCTGCAGCGCTGGAATCCGCCATTTGCTATTGATTTTAGACCAGAGACAGACATCAGGAGAGATAGGGCAAGTGAAAGAAAAACTAAAGAAAAGAAATGAGGAGATTAGGGATAGATAACCTGAATTGCAGGGATAGGAGAGGGACGATTTCTAGACAGAATCTATAGGGGATTATCAGGCAGTGAAATCGCTATTCTGGTACACTGAGCAGCAGTGAGTGGGCATAGGGGTTAGCCTGTTAAACAGCACTGCACTCTGTTCTAAAGGCTTTTTTGGGGTGCTTTATTCAAAGAAAAAAGAATAAAATAATATCTTTTGGGTTGTGTTTGGGAAAAAACATATATAAACCGTGATTGTCAGCTTGTAAATGTGAAAGAAATAGTTGCAGTGTTATTCGCCATACAAATAGACAAGCGCCATATAGTGCTAAATTCTTCAGTGTAGTTGAATTGCCAAAAAACAGTGAATCCGTGTTTGTAGGGTTGTTAGTTTTAAATAACTATTTGCGGCGTTATTCGCCATCCAAACAGAAAAGCGTGATATTGTGCTAACGTTGTCAGTGAAGTTGACTTGCCAAAAAAACAGTGAATCCGTGTTTGTAGGTTTGTTCATTTTAAATAACTATTTGCGGCTTTATTCACCATCCAAACAGACAAGCGCCATATAGTGCTAACTTCTTCAGTGAAGTTGAATTGCCAAAAAAACAGTGAATCCGTGTTTGTGGGGTTGTTCATTTTAAATAACTATTTGTAGCGCCAGTCGCCAGAAAAAGAAATTGTCATATAGTGTGTAGTGCTGTGCAGTAACCCATTGTACTGCAGTTCAGCAACCCATTGTTAACCCACTCTGTGGGTGATGGTATTTCTTAAAGGAATAGTTAAGCAGTTGTGCAAGGCAGTGAGCAAAGTATATTTTTTGGGGGGATTCTTAATTTCCTTTTATTTAAATTTTTTTATTAAACAGTATGTCAGACATAGGGGTGACATGCCCTTCACAGGGGAGGGGAGGTGGCACAAATGTTTCTGGAATAGGCACAGGTCTCAGAAGAGGAAGGGGACATGGCATTAGGGGTCACTCGGCGGGGCCACAGCTACCGGTTTCATCAAGTGGTCATGTGTTCTCCACTTCCTCCCAGATGACATCTGAAACCCCCAGCCAAGAGTCGGTGGGTTCATCAGACACAACCCTTAGTTGGCATGGGCCTGGAGCAGCTCCAGTACCCTCACCTGTCCTCAACCTGCCTCTGTCCTTTTCGGTTCCGTCAGCCAGAGAAGTACTATATGCTGTGGCCACTATACAGTGAGGACAAACTACTTGAGGACAGTCAGCAGCTACTTGGAAGCCAAGAGGTGGGGCAGAAATCCGCTCCTTCCAGTAGGCGGTCAAGTACTGATGAGGAGAGTGTAGTGGGAGGTGATGTTGAGAGCGTTCAGGCTTTGTACACCGACACAGTTCAGGAGGACATTAACGACGTGCAAACTGTAGTTGATGATGGTGTAGCCGATCGCACTTGGGAGCCGGGTGAAGCAAGGGCTTCATCATCATTATCATCATCTGCAGACAAGACTGACAGCTTGTGCGTCAGGCAGCGGTGCAGGCAGCAAGTCGGTTGTGTGGCCATTAGTCAGCAGAGTGGCAGCAGTGCGAGGTCGGGAGCCAAACGGGCACGGGGTAGTCTGCACTCTGCTCAGGTGCTTTCCGGCCTTGAAAAGAGCGGCGCAGGGGCTCATCCAGGCAGCGAAGGTAAAATCGCCTACTCGGCATGGTGTGGAATTTTTTTGTTAAGACGCGTGAGGAGATGAACATGGCTATATGTAGAATCTGTGGTCAGAAAGTGAAGCGTGGCCAGGGTGCTAATGTTGGCACCACGGCCCTGCGCAACATATGCAGCGTCACCACAAAGTGGCCTGGGAGAACCGTGGCTCAGATGTGGCGGTCGAGTCGGCAGCAGCAACAGCAGCATCACCCAGTGGCACGCATCCCATTTCAGGCAATGAAGGCTCCAGCACCTCTGCTGAAGGGAGCTGTCTGTCATTATCTACCGCTCCAGATGCTCCTGCTCCTCCTCCTCTTATTCCTCGCCACTCATTATGGCAGCAGTCGTTCACAGAGGCGATTGCAAAGAGACAGCAGTACGCGTCCAGCCATCCTACAGCGCAGAAGCTGACCATGCTCCTGTCCAAGTTGCTCGTGCTGCAGTCCCTCCCTTTTCAACTGGTGGACTCTGCACCATTCAGAGAACTGATGGCTTGTGCCGAGACGAGGTGGAGAGTCCCAAGACGTCATTTCTTTGCCAAAAAGTCAGTCCCAGACCTGCACAAATATGTAGAAGAGAAGGTGGCCCAGTCCTTGAGCCTGTCGGTGTCTGCCAAAGAGCACGGCAGCGCCGACGTGTGGAGTTGCAACTACCATCAGGGACAGTACATGTCCTTTACGGCCCACTGGATCAATGTGCTTCCTGCCCAGCCACACGAGCAACTTGGACAGGTGATGCCACTTTCTCCTCCTCGTTGTCAAACTGCTGATCCTGCGCTAATGTCCGTCCTCCTCTTCTCTACCACCTCAGCCTCCACTGCAGGGCCAAGTCATAGCGCTCCTCCAGCGTACCACATGTGCAGGGCACGGCGGTGTCACGCAGTTCTACGCCTGGTTTGCCTGTTCGAATGAAGTCACACAGGGGAGGAACTGCTCCACGTCATGCAAGAAGAAATCGATTGCTGGCTTTCTCCGCGACAACTAAAAATCGGAACCATGGTGACAGATAATGGAAAGAAAATGGTGTCCGCGCTGCGCCAAGGGGGGCTGAGCCATGCGCCCTGCATGGCGCACGTATTTAATCTAGTTGTCAAACGTTTCCTCAAGTCTTATACCTAACTGCAAAATATTCTAAAAATGGCCAGGAAACTTTGCATGCACTTCAACCATTCCTACAGCGCCAAACTCACCCTCCTTGAGCTGCAGCGGCAGAATGGCGTCCCCCAACATAGGCTGATATGTGACGTTTCCACTCATTGGAATTCTACCCTCCATATGTTGGACCGACTGTATGAACAGAGAAAGGCCATAAACGATTTCTTAATGATCCAAGCGGACAGGAGTACTCCCCTGTGTAATTTTGATGTCAGCCAGTGGCAGCTCATGCGTGACACCTGCCGCTTGCTCAAGCCCTTTCAGGAGGCCATGTTATTTGTCAGTCGCCAGGACTACGGTATGAGCAACGTCATTCCACTGCTTCATGTCCTGGAACAGATGCTGCAAAATCTTTCTGGTCAGGGGACTGGAGACGTGGAGACTGCATCTCATGGCCACATGAGTCCGGTGGGGGCTGATCTGGAGGAGGAGGAGGACATTGGAGCACAAGCATTTAGTGTTTTTTCTACCCAGGTGACAGAAGAGGAGGAGCAGGAGCAGCCAGAGGAGGTAGAGGGAGATGCGGAAGATGAGGCAGATGACCCAGAGACACCATGTATACAGTGGAGTTGGAGGCAAGGAGTCCCTCCGAGTCACTTGCGCAAATGGCCCGATGCATGCTTACTTGCTTACGTAGTGACAGCCGAATAGTCACCATCCGGCAGAGGGATGACTTCTGGCTCTCCACCCTCTTGGACCCTCGCTACCGGTCTAAAATGGGGGCCTTTTTTCACCTGCTGAGAGGGAGGACAAACTGAAGTACTATAGAGACATCCTATGTAGTCAGTTGGCTGCTGCCTATCTGCGCCGTCGTCCATCCTCTCGCAGCTCTGACCGGGGGGTCCCTCAGCACTCACGTACCACTGCCACGGCTGCTGTGGGGGGGGGGGTCGGGCGTTAGGAGCAGTACCAGCTCCATCAGCAGCAACTTGAGTCTGGAGTTGCTGATGAGCAGCTTTCTTCACCCGCCAAGTGCGGAAAGTACTCACCAGCAGCAGCAGCACGTAGACCAGGAGCAGACCCTGAACCAGCAGGTGGTGGCCTACTTGGACTGCACCCTGCCACCCCACATTGAAGATCCGCTGGACTACTGGGCAGCCAAACTGGATTTGTGGCTGCAAGTGGCCGAGTTTGCACTGGAGAAGCTGTCCTGCCCGGCTAGTAGTGTGGCATCAGAGCGGGTGTTCAGTGCAGCGGGGGCCATAGTTACCCCAAGGAGAACTCGCCTGTCCTTCCAAAATGTGGAAAGACTCACCTTTGTCAAGATGAATCGGGCGTGGATCAGCCAGGATTTCCACCCACCAACGCCTGATGCATCATATTAGATCAGCCATGATGCGTCACCCAAACCTTGACAAATGAGACTGTATTCTTCAGGCTACCTGCATCAGCCACTCTTATGATGCTGCCACCCGCTTGATGCCACACATCTACCAGCTGCTCCTTCTACCACCCAGCACCTTTACCAGTGACTGGTATTGCCACCCACCTCTCCACTCTGTCACTGACACAATATGTAGCCTTCTAATGCTGCTGCCACCTCAACAATCAGGTCTCCTCATGCTGCTACTGTTGTCACCTCCAGGCTATGTCACCATGCCACTGTGTGGCCTGATGATGCTGCTGCCGCCTCCGCAGGGCTCGGCTCCGCTCGATGTTCGGCCGAACATCGAGTGTACTCGAGCGCAATGCTGGCATTCACTGTAATGTTGATTTGTACGCTAATGCTACGCATTTTATGCTAATGCGTGCAAATTTGTATGCTAATGCGTACGCATTTGGACGCTAATGTGTATGCATTGTGCGCTAATGCATACAAATTCAGTTAATTAGCATACTTTTACGAGCGAAAGGAGTAAAAGAGGAGAAGTCATGATTCAGACCTTTTCCTATTAACCAGACACCCTCCCCTCTTCCGAGCGGGAAGGTGCCTGGTTTAGTCCCATTGACTAACATTATGCTCGAGTGCTCGGCCAGAGCACCTGAGCATATGAGCACAGAGGTGCTTGCTCAGCACTACTCCCTAGGCGTTTTACTGCAAGGCACAGTGTTCAACACAACTATCCAGGCTCTCTGCAGCCCGGAAGTAGACGTTTTTTAACGCGATTCGCAACTAAATTATTCGGATCAAAGCTAATCTTTTCGGAAATTTCGGCGAACCAGCAAAATCGAATTTTTGAAAAATTCGCTCATCTCTAATCGCTATGTAGAAGTGCATCTCCGGCCGCAGCCTCAGAATTGCAAAAAATCCAGTAGTATGAATTTTTTTTTTGCAATTCTGGGGTCATTTTAGGACCTAGTCAGATATCATAGTCACAGCTACACAGCAATGTTCGGTCGTTTGTCGCAGCAAATGCAATCACTAGATAGCCTCAGATTCACAGGCACAACAACTTCTTTATTTCTGTCAAAAAACAGATGCACACTTTTCTCAATGATGCCCACCAATTTTCTGGATGAAACCTGCTGTGGTTCAAGGGATGGTTAGATTCCCCAATATTCATGATTGTTAAAGATTATGACTATGATGCTTACTAGCATAATTTAATTAGAGGACACTTTGGAGCAGAATTATTGATGTTTTTGTACCAGTTTTCTTATCACCATATTTATGACGCACCTACAACACTTCTGTGAGCACATTTGAATGGGTCTCTCCAAATACAACTAATTTTTTATAGATTTCTACAGTATTTTCTGCTTAGGAAAGTGTTGAAAACAATATAAGGTCAACCTTGCATTGTTTCAAGGCTACAATAAATTCATCTTCATGGAGTAACACTGCACATCAAACTGGAGGGGAGACTGGCCCACTTTTCATATGGTACTGTACATCACTCATATAATGCAATAATTCCATGAAAAACATTCTGTAGAAGTTTTCATTTTCTTGAAGCAAAACTAAATAGTGGTGAATGATTGGCATTAGACTTGTAATCTATACTTGAAGTTAATTATTTTGTATTGAACACAAGAATAAACAGAAACTTATGTAATTCAACTAAAATGTTAATAATGTAACTTACGATTACAAATTCTCCCACAGTTTTAGATTGATTGTCTGTATCTGCAAAATAAGAAAGGTCAAATAATTCAGATAATGTTAAGATCCATGGGCCTTAATAAGCTTAAAAAAGTGAAACTTCTTTATTGCAATTTTGTATGAACTTTAATAAAATATAGTTTTGAGTATTTGCAACCGTTAATGAACAAAGTATCTTTGATCACATGGCAATAATTCTTAAATTTCAAAAATATTCTTGTTCTAGCGTTTTTAAATCTCATAAAATAATCTTATGGCCTCATGCACATATGCCTGTATGAAAACATCCATATTCCCTGCAGCTCTGTATAGTACATCGCAAAGCTGTATTCACTTAATGCGCTGCTAGATATTGCCTCCATACAGGTTCATGTTATGCAGATTTTGTCTCCTAGTAGAAGAGTTTCTGTTGAAGAAGGGCTCTGTAATATGCTGCCCAATGAAACATGGCATTATTTTGATGCATGTGATTTCCAATGGACTTTAGGGGCTTTACATAGATTTTATATGATAGTATTAAATGTTGAAAATTGTATAACTTACCGTATTTCCCACACCATAAGACATGCTGTTTTCCCCCCTAAAGTGTGTGTGTGTGTGTGTGTGTGTGTGGAGGGGGGGGGGAATGGCAGTGCATCTTGTGAAGTGAATATTAATGAGCACTTCCATTATCAAAGTGTTCCCTAGTACACAAAAGGACAGGGGAACTGTGAATACAGTGCTCCTGTTGCTGGCTGAACTCCCATCTCCTTGATCTTCTGCAGACACCAACCACTCAGTGTGTGCTGTGACCTGCCATCGCACAACGTAAGCACACACTCCCCTGACACTGAAAGCAGTGGGAGTGGTGAGAACAGGAAGAGCATGCTGGATCTGTGAGTGGCGGTGCTGTCCAGAGCAGGAGAGGTAAGTTCATTTTTTTTATTTTATGTCTGATCTGAGGTCTGATGGAGGTCTGAACTGCGTTCTGATCAGAAATGGGTATGTGATGAAAATTTAGGGTTTTATCTGAGGTCTGATGAACATTGGGTGACTAATAAGGATTGGGGGCCTGATTTGGGAGTGTTATCTGAGGTCTGATGAGGAATGAGAGTCTGATTTGGGGGACTGATCTGAGGTCTGATGAAGAATGGGGTTCTGATTTGGGGGTCTGATTTGGAAGTCTGATGAGGATTAGGGGTCTGATTTGGGGGTCTGATGAAGATTGGGGGGTCTCATTTGGGGGTCTGATGTAAGGTCTAATGAAAATATTTTTTTCTTATTTTCTTTCTCTAAAATCTACAGTAGGTGTGTCTGATACCCAGGTGCATTTTATGGTGCAGGAAATACGATATAAGGACAAACAATGACAATACAACACCCACCATACTAACGCAACCTTAAAAATGAGATAAATAATAACAATAATAATAATAATAATGCATATAGAAGGGTCTTAATACAAATCTCAGGCTCCAAAAAATATTAAAAGTTCAGATAAATGAATACATTTGGGGAGTAAACCACACTTTGAGGAAGATAGCTCAACATTGAGTTAACAGATTTCAGTTCAATGCCCCTTTCAATAACTATTATATTCCTGAAATAAAAAGGCATAGCTGATACGGAAGCTGAGAAATAATAGTGAAAGTCCCTCCAATTGTAGATGCATAGATGAATCAACTAGTATATTTGTAAATGAGTTATCCAACTGACCCACCACGTTATGCTGGAAACAGATGGTGAAGTCTACTAACAATGGTCTTGGCGTTCGTAGCAAAGAGTTCACCACATGCACACTACAGCATTTCCAGACTGCTGTTTCATATAGATCCACAGTTAGTGAGGGGAGCACCCCCAAGTTTTTTTTTGTTTGTTTGTTTGTTTTTGCATGCACCACAGATCTCCAGTCTTCTTTTTCATCATAGATGTGGTCAATTATGTCGAGGTATATGATTTTGAAAAATCGCAAATGCTGGATTCAGTTTGCTGGCATGTAATCTCAAAGAGTGAATAATAAGGATATGACACGGTGGGAATAATTGTTGGCTTGCTAGTCTATACATTTTTCAAGACTCTTGCTCCATTCTTCAGTAGATAAAAAGGTAAAAAAAGTTTTACATTTTTGGCTACTGAGGAACGAGACAGGAAGCAGCCTAAGTCTGTAAAAGAGACAAGCCTGACATAGAGACCAAGTAGCCCGTAAGCAAATACTGTATGTTAGACTGAGTATGATACTATTAATAATCTGCACATTGGTGCCACACCCTGACACCTGTTAGAGACTGTAAAGATTGTACAATACTGTGGCACTTGGAAAGAAATCTGTGGTGATAAGTGCAGATATATGTAGCCCTTTACATTGGTGTCATTCTGAGGAGATCAGAACCAGAGTGTCAATGGCCAGGTAGTTGGGTGAAATGCAAGCCAAAGGGAGAGTAAGTTGTTTCCTCTTAAATGAACAGTTTCCATTGCCACTTAAAGAGTGTGCGCTAAATTATTCTGTTGCCTTTAACTAAGGCTAGTTTCACACTAGCGTTGCCTTTTTCTGGTATTGAGTTCCGTCATAGGGGCTCAATACCAGAAAAAAACGCTTCAGCTAGTTTTGCCCCCATTCATTGTCAATGGGGACAAAACTGAACTGAAGAGAACGGAATGCTCCTAAATGCATTCCATTCAGTTCACTTGCGTCTCCAGACTGGAGAGCAAACTGCAACATGCTGCGGTTTGCTCTCCGTCCTGGGGATCCGCACCAAGACGGATCCGTCCCCATTGACTTGCATTGGGGGTCATGACGGATCCGTCTTGGTGCGACACAGTAGTAAATGGATCCGTCCTCCATTGACTTTCAATGGAGTTCATGACGAATTCGTCCCAGCGATGTTAAAGATAATACTACCAGATCTGTTCATTACAGATCCATATGGTTGTATTATCAATAACGGAAACGTTATTGCTGATCCCTGATCCCAGATCCAGCAATAACACTAGTGTGAAAGTAGCCTAAGCCTGTGACCTCATTGAGAGAAGATAACAGTAAGCTTGTTACCCCACTTGAGTCAAATAAAGACCGTCTTTTTTAAAGTCTGTTATGGTTTATTTCTATTGTAGTGTAAGGATATGGATGTTAAACATTTTTGTAATATATTTTATTAGGGAAAGATGTTTTTTGTACTAGAAAACGGGGTGTAAAAAGTCTTCTCAGCAAAGTTCTAATAGTGTTGCTAAGGTGAATCTGTCTTCAGTATTTTACTGACCACTGAAGATACTTGTCCGTACCCCAATCCTTCAGCATTGTACATGTGTCCTAACTATCACTGTCCATCACCCTCCCTGACTTGTTACACAGAGGCATCTTCAGCGCTTAGTAAAATGCTGATAACTGAAGACAGATTCTCATTAGAAATGCTCAGTTAGAGCATTGCAAAGGAGACACTTTAAACCGTACTGACATTTACACTTTAAGTTACAACTGTGTCTGCCTGTTTCTTTTCCCCAACCTAGTGTGTGGAGCCACATGTAATACTCATGACTAAAAAGATCCCTTTTCTGTAAAGGGTCTGACCACCCCTGACAGGCTTTTTACTAAGACATTATAGAGATGTAGCAGTGCAGAGTATGGCACAAATATATTCGTTCTGCAGTTGTACAGAGGACTAAAGGTATGGTATATCTTTATATAATTATGTACACCCAACACTGGTAAGCACAGCAGGACCGTGATGACAAATAGTTTGTTGTTGGGAAACACAGTTTCAGGGGATTGTCACAGATGGACAATATTTTAATTCCTTAGTTCCGCATAATATGAATCCAATTCTTTAAAAACCTGCCTGAGGCATCATGCGCAGAATGACATCAGACAGGTCTTAAGTTACATGTACATGATGCAAATAGTGATTTGAAATATTGCTTTATGCTTTGCATTAACATTTTTTCCATTATAATTGTCATGCATACTGTTTCTCTGTATGGCATGTATGATGCATTATTTTGGACTAAAAAACTTCTGCCTGTCTACTATTGATGTTTCCAAGTGGCAGCAGAGAACGCAAAGCTGCAAAAACACAATCTAAGTGGAAACTTGAAATGTATCAATGATGTATGCTTCTTTAAGCAACAAAAATAGAAATAGATAATTTGTGTATCAATTTTTTATAGAACTTACTGAAAGATTTTCAGATTTTCTTGCCATATATGACAAAATATGGCATAGGATCATACAGCCTAAGGGCATATTCACACATGGCAGATTTGTTGTAGACTAGACTGAAAATTGCTTCAATTTTTCTGAATGGCATAATGTTGGTGCCAAGCACATGGATTTCTGAAAGTCCCATTCAGATGAAATTTTTGCAAAATTTAATCAGAAAAGACTTTGGTAGATCCTAGCATAGTGGTGGGGTGTTATAATAAACAATATAATATGATATAATAACTAGTTTAGTATAATTGATTCTAGTGATTCACAGGTGACATCTTCTGTGATTGTAGATTAACTTTTTCCTTTTATTCTCAATCCAGCCCAAACCTCTATGATGACTACCCTGATGACTTCAGAGTTTATAGCCAAAATAGCACAAATAAATTCAGACCCAAGACTTTACCCTAAATAAATTCAGATATCAGACCCTTAAGTTAATGGAGTATAGAGGGACATGAAATTAAAGTCTATGGACACCTTTGGGGTAATTTTTTATGATTGCATGTTACTCATTTTGGGCTAAAAATCATTTTTCCAACTGGGTATTATTTAATATGTAACGCTAGGTTCACACTTCGGTTATTTAGTCAGTTATTTCCATCAGTTATTGTGAGCCAAAGCCAGTAGTGAAGCCTCCACAGAAATCAGGTATAATGGAAAGATCTGCACTCGTTCTGTGTTTTTGACCTGGACCTGGTTCTGGTTTACAATAACTGATGGAAATAATTGTTCAAATAACTGAAGTGTGAACTCACCCTTAAGCTGTTTTTGAGTTAAAAATGAATCCCGAAGTGTTTGCAAGCTGTCACTTTGTATTTTCTTTGAATCCCATCATCTGACAGCTTATGTGCAGCTCTTATCTCTAATCTACTGACCTCATAAACACTCATTAAAGCTCAGTTCTTATCAAACTGATATCAGGCAGCAATACTGTGATAGAAAGACTGGCACTCGCTGTTGCTCTTTAAGTAGTAGTGTATTTTATTGTCACATTTCAAGGTTACACGTGACGTGTTTCAGCTCACTGGGAGCCTTTTTCAAACATCCGGCAGCAATAGTGACTTATTTACCTATACATATTTATGTGTTTATAGAAGCTTCTGTATTAAAAATAGACCTCTTTCCTTCAAAATTGTTAAACACTTTGGCCCTGATTTATCACACCTTCACTCCAGAATTCTGTCTTCAAAAAGTCGCACGATAGGGCTTTTGCGACTTTTTTGCGCATTTTTTTGCGACTTTTTGCATGTGTACACCACTCACTCCAGTTTGTAATATGGGTGGAAAAGTGGGTGTGGTTAGCCATGTTAATGAGTTTCACTCCAGATTTATCATTGCGACTTTTTTAAAAAAGTCGCAAAATAGTCGCAATCTCACTCCAGGAGGAGGGTGGAGTAGGAAAAGTGGAGTAGCTTCTGTAGACAGAAGTGTTAGGTTTAAGGACAAGCCACATTTATCAAACAACCTGGGACGTTTGATAAATGTGGCACAAAGTACTCCAACATAGATGCAAGCAAAACTGACTTCAAATATTCTCCTAATGATAAATTCCCCCCTTTGTGTGCAAGGCTGACGTTGGATATATTTCATATAACTAACTTCCATTAAATGAATACACTAATGCACTATACATAAAGCCTTCATTAAGGCTCCCTGGATCAAGGATCTTAATTTAAATATCCATCTAGCCTCTTCTTTCTTAATAAATATCCATCAAGTCTCTTCTTGAACCAAATCACCCTTTTTTACTATCCAATTTACATTGTTCAATTTTATTTCAAGGGGATTGGAACTATGTATAAATCACATATGATGTGAGAGTGGTGTATCTTGTTCCGAATTAATGTGTAAATGTGTTGAAGAACCCGTTGTCACAATTTTTGAATTGTTTGTCCTACATAGATCATAGGACATGGACACATTGCAACACATATTACACCAACTGAGGTGCAATTTACTTGATATGATCTTGTTTCTGATCCGCAAGATTGATAAAAGGCATAAACATACATGCTTTACAATTGCCAAATTACAGTAATGTGCTTGTAACCGCATATAGCGATCCAATTTCAGCTATATGCCAAAGGCTATATTGGTGACTTGCTTGCCTGGCTAAGTGCTACTGTCAGTGAACATACTCTGTACCTAGAGAAATGAAATGTGCCTGATGCGTTTCTACATGGAAGAGAGATTCCCACATGTCATCAGAATCATATTTAAAAGAGCAGTGGCTGCAAGAAGAAAGCCATACACCTCTGATGGTATGCGGACCGCATGGGATGGCCTAAGCTTCGGGTCTAAATGTGGTAAGCCCCGCCCTCATGGGTGTAGTGGGAAGTGGGGAAAAAATTCCAAATGGGGTGAAATTGGAAAAAAACACAATTCTGCCACAGTTTTATGGGTTTACATGATTACTAGAGATGAGCGAGCACTAAAATGCTCGGGTGCTCGTTATTCGAGTCGAATTTTTCCCGATGCTCGGGTGCTCGTTTCGAATAACGAACCCCATTGAAGTAAATGGGAGACTCGAGCATTTTTTGCAGGGGACCAAAGCTCTGCACAGGGAAGGTTGCGTGAAAACCTGGAAACCTCAGAAAATGATGGAAACACCACGGAAATGGACAGGAAACAGCAGGGGCAGCATGCATGGATGTGTCTGAGGCTGCCTAATCGTACCATTACGCCAAATTCTGGGCAACAGCCTGGTGGTGACCCTCAAGACAATTGTGCTGACCCAGACCAAGATGGGCAAGGCACATGCCCATCACATGTTAGTAAAGCACCTAACTAGGTGCATTGAAGGTCCATCACCGCCTGCGGGTGACACCACTGCTCATGCTGGCACTGCTGTCCTATCCCCTGCCCCAGGACGCAGGCATAAGCGTCTCCCTCCCCGCACCCACCCAGTAGTCCACACCGTACACAAAGTTCTCCCAGCACAGTACCCAGCTCTCCCCATCCCAGATGGGCAAACACGCGCCCACAACCCACCCACCCTGTCCACGGCAGACACAAAGACCTACAAGCACAGTGCCCAGCTTTCCTAATTCCAGACGGGCTAAGATGCACACTGCACCCACCCATTAGTCTCCACACGTGGGTGGGTGCAGAGCCTTTTAGTGCCCCTCAAGACAATGTTTGTATGCCAGGGCCTGGTAGTAACCCTCCTTTAAGTTGTGCGGGAGAGGCCGCCGGTGACCCTCAAGACAATTTTGGCCGACAGTGTAGTGGCGAGCCTCTAAAAAATAGTGGGTGAGAGCCTGGAGGTGACCCTCAGAAACAAATGGTTTAAAAAAGCATGGTGGTGCACCCCTGAATGACAGTCTGTGACTGAGATTGCAGGTGAACCCACTAAAATTGTAGTCTAGCACACCTTGGTGGTGAACCCCTAAATTACAAAGTTTGACTGAGATTGCAGTTTACAGCATGGGGGTGAACCCCAGGATGACTTGTTAAGACTGAGATTGCAGTTTACAGCATGGCGGTGAACCCCAGAGTGGTTTGGTTAGACTAAGATAGCAGCTCAACCACCCAAAAATTTAGCCTGATACAGCATGGCGGTGACTACAGTCCAGTGAACAATTCTGTGGTGTGCGGTACAGTAGCCGCAGTCTAGAAAATGTGTTTTTTCTCTCACTTATATATACTACAGTCCAGTGAAAAATTGTGTGGTGTGTGGTACACTAGCCGGAGTCTAGAAAATATACGTTATTTCTCTCAGTCATATATACTACATTGCAGTGAAAAATTGAGTGGTTTGCAGTACAATAGCTGCCATTTAAAGACTACGTTTTTTCTCTCAGTTGTATATCCTACAGTGCAGTGAAAAATTGAGTGGTTTGCAGTACAATAGCCGCCATTTAAAGAATACGTTTTTTCTCTCAGTTATATATCCTACAGTGCAGTGAAAAATTGTGTGTTGTGTGGTACACTAGCCGCAGTCTAGAGAATACGTTTTTGGCCTCAGATATTAATTCTACAGTTTAGTGATTACACAAAATGTTGAACCCAAGGGCTAAGGGTCGAGGAAGAGGACGTGGACGTCCAAGTGATGTAGGGGGGCAGAGGCCATGGTCCTGGGCAGAGTGACACAGTACCTACTGATGAGGGAGCAGTGGAAAGCTGCAGAGTTTCGCTCCCTAGCTTCATCTCGCAACTTACAGGGTCACGTGGTACACCACTATTGAAACTACAACAGTGCGAACAGGTGATGACGTGGATAGCGGATAATGTGTCCAGTAATTTATCCACCACCAAGTCTTCCACGCAGTCCACCCACGCCAGCCAAGGGAGTAGACCTCTGGCTCCTCCAGCTCAACCTCCTTTTCCCCCCAGCCTGCCCCTCCCATGGAAAATATGGATTCAGATACGGCATACTCACAGGAACTCTTTTCAGGACCCTACCCAGAGACACAAACCACTGCTCAACAGCAGCTTGAGCAGATGCTCTGTCCCAATGCCCAAAATTTAGAACTTTCGCAGTCTGTCAATGATAAGCGTACACACCTGTCAACTGACAGCGCTGACAGGCTGACGATTATTGAAATGAATGAAGCCTGGATTTCACCGGAATGCAAATCTCCACCGGGGGAAAGCAGCTCAACATGAAGATTCTTTATGTATCCTCTCCTCCTCCTCCTCCTTCTTCTCTTCGCGCACAAACGCTGAGCCAACAGGAAATTTTTCTGAGGGCCAACTGGCGCTCTTTTCAAACAATGTTTACGGAGGGCCACCTACAGGCCCTCTCTCCAATCAATTTTTTAGGAGCGTCAACTACAGACACTCAAAAACAATTTTACAGGAGGGTCAACTACTGACACTCCAAAACAATTTTACAGGAGGGTCAACTTCAGACACTCCAAAACAAATTTTTGGGAGGCTCACCTACAGCCATTTGACTGCAATCTCAGTCTGACCAAGGCATTGGTGGTGTCACCGCCATGCTAAGTCAGGGTAAAATTTTGGGTGGTTCACCGGCTACTTCAAGTAACTTGGTCAATTGGGGGTGTCACCGCCATGCTGTGTCCGGGTAAAATTTTATGTGCTTCACCTGCTACCTCAGTGTAACTTGGTCACTCTGGGTTCACCGCCATGCTGTGTCAGGGTAAAATTTTATGTGCTTCACCTGCTACCTCAGTATAACTTGGTCACTCTGGGTTCACAACCATGCTGTGTCAGGGTTAATTTTTGGGTGGTTCACCTGATACCTCAGTCTAACTTGGTCACTCTGTTGTCGCTGCCATTCTGTGTCAGGGTAAAATTTTATGTGCTTCACCTGCTACCTCAGTGTAACTTGGTCACTCTGGGTTCACCGTCATGCTGTGTCAGGGCTAATTTTTGGGTGGTTCACCTGATACCTCAGTCTAACTTGGTCACTCTGTTGTCACCGCCATGCTGTGTCAGGGTAAAATTTCATGTGCTTCACCTGCTACCTCAGTGTAACTTGGTCACTTTGGATTCACCACCATGCTGTGTCAGGGAAAAATTTTGGGTGGCTCACCTGCTACCTCAACTAACTTGGTCACTTGTTGGTGTCAACACTAGACTGCGGCTACTGTACCACACACGACAGAATTGTTCACTGCACTATAGTATATATAACTGAGAGAAAAAACGTAGTCTTTAGACTGCGGCTAATTTAATGCAAGCCACTCAATTTTTCACTGGACTGTAGTACATATAACTGAGAGAAAATACGTATTGTATAGACTGACGCTGCTGTACAGCTCACTAAAGAATTGTTCACTGGATTGTAGTATATATAACTGAGAGAAAATACGTAGTCTTTAAATGGCGGCTATTGTACCGCAAACTACTCAATTTTTCACTGGACTGTAGTACATATAACTGAGAGAAAATACGTAGTCTTTAAATGGCGGCTATTGTAGCGCAAAGCACACAATTTTTCACTGGACTGTAGTACATATAACTGAGAGAAAATACGTATTTTATAGACTGACGCTGATGTACAGCACACTACAGAATTGTTCACTGCACTGTAGTATGTATAACTGAGAGAAAAAACGTAGTCTTTAAATGGCGGCTATTGTACCGCAAACCACTCAATTTTTCACTGGACTGTAGTACATATAACTGAGAGAAGATACGTAGTCTTTAAATGGCGACTATTGTACCGCAAAGCACTCAATTTTTCACTGGACTGTCGTATTTCCTAGACTGACGCTACTGTACAGCACACTACATAATTGTTCACTGGACTGTAGTATATATAACTGAGAGAAAAAAACTTATTTTCTAGACTGACGCTACTGTACAGCACACTACAGACTTGTTCACTGCACTGTAGTATATATAACTGAGAGACAAAACGTATTCCCTACACTGACGCTACTGTCCAGCACACTACATAATTGTTCACTGGACTGTAGTATATATAAATGAGAGGAAAACATATTCCCTAGACTGCATTACAGATCCCAGCAAGCCAAGGTACAGCAGCAGCAAAAATGAGTACTGAGAGGACTTTGGGCAATTTCTTTGGGGTCTGTGTGGACCACGTGCTGTCCCTTCTGCCACCAGTCACTGTGCACAGTGTGCAGCCAAGATGGCGGTAGCTGCACTACAAGTCCCAGCCAGCAGCCAGGAGGAGACAAAAAAAATAAATTCTTGTAGCCCTTAGAAGGGCTGTTGGGTTCTTTGAGGATGATTCCTGCCAAACCAACATCTAAATTGAGGCCCTAGCACTCTCCCTGACAGACAGCAGCTCTATCCCTAATCTCATGCAGGCGGCGTCTGACGCAAGCAGCGTGGGACCAGATTCTTATATTCCCAGGTCATCTGATCTGGCCAGCCAATACCTGCTATCGACTGCATGTTGATTGGCTCAGAAAAGGCACCTAACATGCCGGAAGAGGAAGATGCCATTTACTCGAGGATCGCGATATGCTCGTCAAAGTATCGAGCATGTACGAATACCTTAATGATCGAACGAGCACCAAGCTCGGACGAGCATGTTCGCTTATCTCTAATGATTACCACTTGTTTGTAAAAAAGTGGAAATAGCTTGTAATTATACTAGAAGGTTCTATATAGCATCCCCCCATCTAAACACCCAATAGTGTAAAGACACTGTTTTAAAATTACGAAACCTTTAAAGAGGACATATAAAAAAAGTCTATAAATACTAGTCTCAATTCACACACTCTTGTGTCGCAGATCCTTAAAAGAGGTGGGTATGCACTCACAGTACTGGATAGACGTATAATATAGGATCGCCCTGCTGTAAAGGGTCTTCAGATACTCTCAGAGTTTATTCAGAAAAAGTTCCTGCTCCACATGTGAATAGCCAACTCATCGATTCAATATGATGGTAATTTCCTTAACATTATAATAGTCCTATTAAATAGAAATATGGGACAGCCGATAGTGAAGAACCTTCAGCACCAGACTTGTTATAAGATTTATTATACTCACAATTATTCGTTCAAACATATACGTATAAAATTATGTGCAGAGAAACTGGCGTCCTTGCCTCGTGCCCGACCCGGGTTTCGCTCCTCAAGCTTCGTCAGGGGCTACACCTCCAGTTGATTGAAAGGAGGAGTCCTTATATCCTCCTCAGTCAGAGGAGGGGCAAATGACGCTATGCAGAGTTCTTTTATATATAACATAAATAAAATCAAGGGCATTTATTGCATAAAAACTGACATTTCAACCATCAACATTAGACGATAATCGTTCCATCACCAAACCAACTTCATAAAAATGATTTGTCCGTTATTCTACTAATAAGATCTAACTAACGAATTCTATACCTCTGTCCTTTATTTATGTTATATATAAAAGAACTTTGCATAGCGTCATTTGCCCCTCCTCTGACTGAGGAGGATAGCCCCTGACGACTGGAGGTGTAGCCCCTGACGAAGCTTGAGGAGCGAAACCCGGGTCGGGCACGAGGCAAGGACGCCAGTATCTCTGCACATAATTTTATACGTATATGTTTGAACGAATAATTGTGAGTATAATAAATCTTATAACAAGTCTGGTGCTGAAGGTTCTTCACTATCGGCTGTCCCATATTTCTATGTAATAGGACTATTATAATGTTAAGGAAATTACCATCATGTTGAATCGATGAGTCGGCTATTCACATGTGGAGCAGGAACTTTTTCTGAATAAACTCTGAGAGTATCTGAATACCCTTCACAGCAGCGCGATCCTATATTTTACGTCTTTAAAGAGGACATGTTAACAAATGCAATGCAATCTGTAGGCAGATTTAGTTTTATGGTAAAAGATTCAATAAAATGTGTAATTTATACATTTAAATCTTGCCTCATGACTTCATTGTTCATGGGGGAGAAGTTATCAGTAATTGATAGTATTCTCTGTGTGTGTATATATAGAGATAGCTGTCAGTCACTGATAGCTGTACATGGGGGAGATGTTATCAGTGATTGATATCATTTCCTGTGTAAGTATGTATACAGAGATAGCTGTTAGTCACTGATAGTTGTACACAAAGAGGTGTTATCAGAGATTGATAGTATTCCTTTTGTAAGTGTGAATACAGAGATAGCTGTCAGTCACTGATAGTTGTACACTTATGAGGTGTTATCAGTGATTGATAGTATTCTCTGTGTAAGTGTTTATACAGAGATAGTTGTCATTCACTGAGAGTTATACACAGAGGAGGTGTTATCAGTGATTGGTAGCATTCTCTGTGTGTGTATACAGAGATAGTGATAACACTTCCCCCATGAACAATGAAGTCAGGAAAGATTTAAATGCATAAATTACATATTATATTGAATCTTTTCCCATAAACTATATATCAATCTGCTCAGCTTCTCCTACTCTATTACATACTGCCTACAGATTGCATTGCATTTTGGGTGACAGGCTCTCTTTAAGTACAAAGGGAGTGCGGAAACAAAAGGACAGAGAATTTTATCAATGTACGGTATGTACTAGCTTTTTCAGTCAGATTATTGTCGCCAGAAACTATTGATCTTTCTGGAGGATTCTTTGACTGTTGGGGTATCTATATACATTGCGGATAATGCAGATTCTTGTACTGAAAAAATGAAGCATCATACAGTACCAGTAAAGTGTATGAGATTTTAGAAATCTCATGTACACTTTGGTTTTTCATTCTATGCAGATCCTGAATACTCAGCATGTTAATTGTGCAGTTCCTTTATGTGTATTTCACCTTTTTCAATGCGAAAGATCTGCAGTAAAATAGCATCAAATCTATACAAAAAACCAAAGTAACACATTTAATTTTTGTTGCAGGACTTTTTTCTCCACTAAAAAATGTTCTTTCAAATGGAAACCAAACAGATTCCATTACAGTCAATGGGATCTGTTTGGTTCCATTACTGTTATGTGTTGAATCCGGCACTTCCATTATTTTCGTTGTACTGCTCCTACAACTGAACTGAAACACCAGCTCTGATGTGAAGCTGCCCTGTGTAAGAACTATGCCCCCCCCCCTTATCAGCATTCCTCTGTAAAACCTTTATATCACCCATCTCTTCCTCAGTAATATTCTCTAGATAACCATGATACAATTCCTCAGTTACTAGAACAAAAAGTAATAAGATGCTAGCATAATTGGATAGGGAGGAAACAAATGACTTTGGCTTCAATTGCATAAAGGGACCTGAATATATCAATGTCTGTAATTCATTTTCAAGAGGTAGCCACTTAAAGTTAGTCAAAGTTTCCATATTTGATCTCAATTTTCTAGCGAACAGGTCCACTTCCTTAACCCAACCAGCGAGGTCCATAAACAGTGTTAGTGTAAATGACAAACCCTATTTCCAAATTTGTTCCTGTTTTTCATTTAGAGCAAAAGAGGACATATTATAAATCTGTACACTGTCAACCCCTGCTTTAGTGGGGGAGAGGTTGAAATGCCCATTTGTCTCTGACAAATCAATTAAATCTGACATGTCCCTAAAAAGATGGAGAATCCAAATTGGAACTTTGTATCCCATTTCCACCAGTAGTTAATTCCACTGGTGTCTGGATTCCATTGCCTTCTGCAATGCACATACTGTACTTGAAGAAGTGCCAATCATGTTGGGAATTACATATGACAAGGCAGAAGAAATAGATGGTTCGTTGATGGATTAATATTTGTACATATTGATGAATATGAAATAGACACTAGTTGTCTTGAAGAAAACAAATTTACCAGCTGTGGATATTGTTGACGACTAGGAGAATTATTCTTTCAATGTAGATTTGTGATTTTTGAAAAGATTATGTGGATTTCTGTTTTTTTACAGGAATAGCTGGATTGTCTGGATGAGACAAAAGTGCTGCTGCAGCATCTGCTTCAACTCGCTGCTTATTTCCAAATGCTTGCATAAAAGTTCTGATGAGTACCTGAGGATATTTCCAACATGCTTCTGTCTGTTTCAAAACACCTTAGTGTTTAACCTTGCAAAAGGAATATCAGTCAAAGCAATGAAGAACAGTAAAAGCAGGGAGCTGGAATTAAAAACAAGGTTCTAATGTATCATTGCCTCATCTCACCATCTGTAAAATGCAAGCTCCTTAAAATGTCATATAGTGTTATTTTGAAAAGAACACACTTTTCACAAGGAAGATGAGACATATTTTTTATATTGAAATTGCCTTTAGCATTTCTGTAAAAAAGGGCTTTGTGATTAATATTTCAAATTCATGCCAAAATGCCCGAACCCAAAACTGAAAACAGAAAAGTGCATTTATTGCTTTTATTTCTTTGTTAATAAAATATATTTTAACTATTTCTTGTGAGTTTCCTCTGAGTCTTGGATAAGCACAGTACTTAAAGGGGTTATCCCACTAAAAATATTTTTCATAGGATAGGGCATGCATATCTAATTGGTGGAGTCTTAGTGCTGGGCCCCCAGCAATTACAAAAAATTAGGTTTTGGATTCCCAAATGAGAATGGAGTGGCAGTGAACATGCATAACTACTACTTCTAAGGGACTGACAGAGATACTGTGAGCACTGTACTAGGCTGTCCCCTAGAGATGAATGGAGTGGTGTCCATGTGTGCACCGCCATTCCATTTTCATTGGACATTTCAGGGTCTCCATTCCTCTGATTGATGAGGGTCCAAGTGGTTGGACACCTAGCAATTAGATACTTATCCCCTAACCTGTGGATAAAGAGATAATTATTGATATTGGAATAACGGTTAACTACTGACAATGGGGTACTTTACGAGAAGACGAGAGGAACATTCAGTCTTGATGCCTATGCAAAATTTCACGTTGTGGAATGCAACTTACTGAAGGTTACAGTGCCTTGCGAAAGTATTCGGTCCCCTGGAACTTTTCAACCTTTTGCCACATATCAGGCTTCAAATAAAAAGATATAACATTTTAAATTTTTGGTGAAGAATCAACAACAAGTGGGTCACAATTGTGAAGTGGAACGAAATTTATTGGATCATTTAAACTTTTTTTGTAATAATAAAACTGAAAAGTGGGGTGGTCAAAATTATTTGGGCCCCTTGCATTAATACTTTGTTGCGCCACCTTTTGCTGCGATTACAGCTGCAAGTCGCTTGGGGTATGTCTCTATCAGTTTTGCACATCTATAGACAGAAATTCTTGCCCATTCTTCCTTGCAAAACAGCTCAAGCTCTTTGAGGTTAGATGGAGAGCGTTTGTGAACAGCAGTTTTCAGCTCTTTCCACATATTCTAAATTGGATTCAGGTCTGGACTTTGACTTGGCCATTCTAAGACCTGGATACGTTTATTTTTGAACCATTCCATTGTAGATTTTGCTTTATGTTTGGGATCATTGTCTTGGAAGATAAATCTCCGTCCTAGTCTCAGGTCTTTTGCAGACTCCAACAGGTTTTCATCCAGAATAGTCCTGTATTTGGCTCCATCCATCTCCCCATCAATTTTAACTATCTTCCCTGTGCCTGCTGATAAAAAGCAGGCCCAAACCATGATGCTGCCATCACCATGTTTGACAGTGGGGATGGTGTGTTCAGACTGATGAGCTGTGTTGCTTTTACGCCAAACATATCGTTTTGCATTGTTTCCAAAAAGTTTGATTTTGGTTTCATCTGACCAGAGCACCTTCTTCCACATGTTTGGTGTGTCTCCCAGGTGGCTTGTGGCAAAATGCAAACGAGACTTTTTATGGATATCTTTGAGAAATGGCTTTCTTCTTTCCACTCTTCCATAAAGGCCAGATTTGTGAAGTGTTCGACTGATTGTTGTCCTATGGACAGACTCTCCCACCTCAGCTGTAGATCTCTGCAGTTCATCCAGAGTGATCATGGGCCTCTTGGCTGCATCTCTGATCAGTCTTCTCCTTGTTTGAGCTGAGCTCCAGTTTAGAGAGACGGCTGGGTCTTAGTAGATTTGCAGTGGTCTGATACTCCTCAATATGATCGCTTGCACAGTGCTCCTTGGGATGTTTAAAGCTTGGGAAATCTTTTGTATCACGGACCTGCCTGGTGTGTTCCTTGGTCTTCATGATGTTCTCTGTGCTTTAAACAGAACCCTGAGACCACCACAGAGCAGGTGCATTTATACAGAGACTTGATTACACACAGGTAGATTCTATTTATCTTCTTAGTTTTATTATTACAAAAAAAGTTTAAATGATCCAATAAATTTCGTTCCACTTCACAATTGTGACCCACTTGTTGTTGATTCTTCACCAAAAATTTAAAATGTTATATCTTTTTTTTGAAGCCTGAAATGTGGCAAAAGGTTGAAAAGTTCCAGGGTCCGAATACCTTTGCAAGGCACTGTATATTACAGTTTGCATGATGAATAAGATTTCTGTTTGCTCTAAATTGGAGTTTATATTTTTATGGTGTTTTGTTATAATACAATTGAATCAATTCAATAAAATACAGTTGAATCAAAACTTTTTGTATATTTGAGATACCTACATTCTACTTTATATGAATGTATTGATGAATTTAAAAAAATATTTATTTTATACACTTGTATAGCGCTTCTGCATTCCACAGCACTTTAAAGACATCAGCATCAAGCTGCCCCCAATGGAGCTCACAATCTAAGTTCCCTATCAGTATGTATTAGGAGTGTGGGAGGAAACCCACACAAACACGGGGAGAACATACAAGCTCCATGCAGATGTTCTCCTTTATCGGATTTGAACCCCAGATCTGCAAGGCACCAGTGCTAAGCACGGAGCCACCCACATTTAACTAGGGAATATACTGAACACTTACATGGTGACCTCCTTTTCATCTATTTAACTGCAGCTCGGCCATTTTCTGGGTTCCTCTTCAGCTATCCAAGATGGCTACGCAACTGGTCAGACTACCTGACACACACAGGCTAGTCTGACCAGCACTCCCTGTTTGTCTAACCCTGCCCTTGGATTGGACAGCACTGCTCACCTTAGCAGTTCTGGCCAATCCAATGGCAGCTGGAAGTGCCTTGGGCTACTAAATGCACAGTATGCTTCAATTAGTCTTAGAAGTGGTGTGGCCATCTTCGATAACTGTAGAGGAACCCAGAAATTCACAGACCTGCGGCTGAAAAGATATTAAGGAGGTCATTATGTGTTTTTCTCTTTAGCCAGTTAGGGTGCATTCACATCACCATTTAGCTTTCGGTTCTTCTGTTCCGTCAGAAGAAGAGAGAGAGGAGAAAAAAATTGGATCCTGTAAAAAAAGGATCCTATTGCATCAGTTATGCATAGGATTGAAACTGATCAATTTTTTTACAGGATCCAGTAAAAAAACGGATCCTGTTGCATCAGTTGTCATCCGTTTGAGCCATTTCCATCTGAGATCCGTTTTTTTAGATGGAAACAAAAGTACTGCATGCAAGACTATTTTCCCCATCTAAAAAACGGATCTCAGACTGAAATGGCTCAAATGGATGACAACTGATGCAACAGGATCCATTTTTTTACTGGATCCTGTTTTTTTTTCTCTCTTCTTCTGATGTGAATGCACCCTTAATGTGATTTTGTTTCCCTTGCTCACATTCTACAAATGGAAGGGGTTAAGTCACAGTACGTGACGGCGGATGCTACCCATATGGCAGTGCAGTGGGTTTTCAGATGTATTTGAAAGTTTGGAAGTTGGACAGAGTTTGATGTGATGGGGAAGGAAGTTATGTGATATGCATGTGAGTATGGGATATGGGATATACTGTATGTGGAGCTTGGGAAATTACAGTGTGTGGGATGGTAAAGGGAGATTAGGTCAGAGATATATAGAGGGGACAGGTTGTGGACGGCCTTATATGTCATTTTTTAATATTTTTCACTGAACACATTGGGCAATGGGAACCAATGAAGGGATTTGCAGAGGGGAGAGGCAGAGTTAAAAAGAGGAGAAAGGAGGGATTGACTGGGCAGCAGAATTGAGCATAGACTTAGGCTACTTTCACACTAGCGTTTTTAAATTCCGGTACTGAGTTCCGTCATAGGGGCTCAATACCCGAAAAAAACGCTTCAGTTTTGTCCCCATTCATTATCAATGGGGACAAAACTGAACTGAAGACAACGGCATGCTCCTGAAAGCATTCCGTTCCGTCTTCAGACCGGAGAACAAACCGCAGCATGCTGTGGTTCGCTCTCCGGTCCAGGCATCCGCACCAAGACTGATCCGGAATGACCCCCAATGCAAGTCAATGGGGACGGATCCGTTTGGTGTGACACACCAGTAATCCGGATCTGTCCTCCATTGACTTGCAATGGGGGGGTCATTCCGGATCCGGCTACAGAGATACATACAGACAGACATACATACATACACACATACACATACATACTCACATACTCCAGCCAGGGACGCCGGCAGCATGTCTTCACGCGCCTCCTGCGAGCAGTTATGACGTTTCCCCACTGCGCCCAGCAGAGGGCACTGTGGGGAATCGTCATCACTGCGCGCAGGAGGCGTCTGAAGACGTGCTGCCGGCGTCCCTGGCTAGAGTATGTAAGTATGTATGTGTTTGTGTGTATGTGTGTGTATGTATGTATGTATGTTCTCTGTGTCTGTGTCAACATGTGTGGGGCCGGAGCGCTGCTACCTTTAGGTGCCAGATCCGTGCTGCCACTAGTGTGAAAGTAGCCTTAAGAATTTCAAGAGAGTGTTAGATGGGAGGCCACAAAGAAGCATGTTGTAGCAGTGTAGGCAGAAGATGATGAGGGCATGCCCTAAAATTCAGGGCTGAGAAAACAGAGGATACAAGAAATGTTTTTGACTTAGATGTATTGTTTGAAGAATAGGGTGGATTCAAATGCTATCCTAAGGCAGAAGATTAGTGAAACTAGGGAAAGTGATTGTGTGGAGCCATTAACGGTGATTGAAAGGTCTAGTGGAGTCAGATAGGGGAAACAGGATAATAGAAAACTAACATCTGGGCCAAATGTTGCCAGTATGAAGTGGCACAAAAAGCCATGAGAAGCTATGACCCATTACAAGCCAAAGGTGAAAACCTGACACTCATGCAATATTTTTAATATGGGTATATACTATGGGTATATACTGTATGTATTCAGGGAGATATTTGACATTATCGGGGCTAAGGTTAGCAGGAAGCAAAAGATTTTTGTGTTCTTTATGTTGTCCCCATATACAGTATAACAGATACTTAATAGGCAATTATATTACTATAAGTGATCTGTATAGTGGGATATACAAAAAATCAATCTGCAGAAATACAGTAAATAATAGAGACAGCATGTGATAGAGTGAATACTAGTGGAATAAGCAACAGAGAGCAGAACCGTTATAGTCTTGCATAAACAGAAAGATCAACCTAGCCAGCCCTGTTCATCATCTTCAGTGGAATATCAGTTGGGCTAGATTCACACATATCAGTTGTGCCTGGCCAATTGTTTTATGCTGTAGTTGGACACAACTAATATATGAGTCCTATACTTCAGTGCACAGATCTAGTGTCTGTAGACAGATAACATCGGACAGAAAAACTGAGCATGCAGTGTTTTTCTGTCCAGCACTATTTTGCATGCAACATAACAATTGATGCACTGGAGGTATGAGAACGATCCCATAGAAAACTAGGGGATTAGTTCTGGCTCAGTTCACCATCAGAATTTTCTGCATCATGCCAAAGGGGAACTGAGCCGGATAGCTGGACATGGCTGGATGTGTAGGGGGCCTTATTTGTGAGTTACAGTAAATGAGGCAAGAAATTATTACAGTAGAAATTGGTGCTCAGGTAATATAAGTGCCAAGATGTGGAGTTGGAATCTGTATTAAAACTATATAAGTAATGTATTTCTGCTGATGTACCCTTATATGTATGTCAAATAGCAAGCTGTAAGCAAATGTATAAATAAAGCCAATGTATGTGTAGTAAGCTCCTGAGCACTCCATAGTGGTAGAAGTAGGCACATGTTTAGAATTTAACTTAGTAGTATAAGTAGAGATGATTTGGTCCAACAGCATATTTTTGACATGGCCCCCTTCCCACACATCTTCCTCACAACCTCTTCCTCCCGTGCAACCCCTCCTTCTGTGACTAGTCAAGATTGTTCTCTCAGACCAGGCCCGGCAGCTGCTCCATCCATTTCCTAAACATATATACTGTATGTCATGACACTCTATATTGTGTCACTATATAAAATGCCATTGTATAATGCTGTTGAGGGGGCCCCAACAATAAATTCTTTTGGTCCTCCTCCTTGATGGGTCCCTTCTGAGTTCAGGCTCCATAGCAGCTACTTCCCCTGCTTCTACTATAGCTACGCCCCTGATTTAACTGAAAGGTCATTTAACGGAAGCCGGGAATTTGGATCTATTTATCATAAAAATTACATTCTCATCCTAGTTTTATTATGAAATTATTCGATACATAATTTTGGACTGAAAATTACTGCTTTTAAATGGTCAATATATACTTTAAAGGGGTTGTCAGCTCAGGTTAGGCAATCACTATCTGATTGGAGGGTCTGAAACCTTGCACCCCTATCAATCAGCTGTTGTGCACTAGCTGCCATGCCATGACTGCACAGCTCTGTCCATTGAGCAGTGGACGGAGCTGTGGTGCTGCTCCCAGCAAAGTTAAAGGGAGTAGTATTACAGTAACCAGCTTTATCTACTACAGAACAGACAGAGTGTGTAGTTATGACACTGGAGCTACGGCATAGCAGCAGATGGTGGGGAGGCAGTGTTTCAGACCTCCACCAATCAAATAATGATAGCCTATCCTGCAGATAGTCCATCACTCCTAAAGGGTAACACACCACCTTTAAGCTTGCTCTATAAATATTTTTAGCTGCAATGACAAAAGCAATATCAAAAACCAAAATCAAAAATATGAGTACTTTCTATAAGAAGGATTTAAATTCTGTGGGCTATTTTTTGCACCAGTACCCAAGTTAAAGGGGTTGTCTCACCTCAGCAAATAGCATTTATCATGTAGATAAAGTTAATACAAGGCACTTACTAATATATTGTTATTATCTATATTGCTTCCTTTGCTGACTGGATTCATTTATCCATCACATTATACACTGTTCGTTTCCATGATTATGACCACCCTGCAATCCAGCAGCGGTGGCCATGCTTTCACAATATAGGAAAAAGTACCAGCCTCTGTGCGCCCCCACGGTCCCATCCACCAGAAAGACTGGCACTTTTTCCTTTAGCGTGCAAGCACGACCACCACTAAAGGATTGCAGGGTGGTCTGTAACCATGGAAATGAGCAGTATATGATGTGATGGAAAAATGAATCCAGCCAGCAAAGGAAGCAATATGGATAATAACAATACATTAGTAAGTGCCTTGTACTAACTTTCTGTACATGATAAATGGCACTTGCTGAGGTGACAACACAATCCTTTAAGGCTAATTTGTAAATAGGATTTAATCTTCATGTTTTACAGAAACAGATTTTTCAAGTATGATTCCATTCTCGAATCATACTTTATTCAAGTATATTTAAATGGACAATGTCAACACTGAAGAAAAAAAATGATAGCTGTCTAGTTTAATCTGACCACATGTGACAACAGAGCACATACCGCTGGCTACGTAAGGGAATGCTAGGTTCAGAACATGAATAATAAATACATTTTGAGTGATTTCAAAAGTTTAAGTCTAGAATTCTACTCACTTGTTATTATGCTTAACTTTTCGATAACCTCTCACTGTTCTAAAGTATATGTAAAGAGCTTTTATTACCCTGCCCCATAGAATCGCCTTATTGTTGTGTTAAGGCATTCCCATTTACTTATAATTACAGTATATCTCAAAAGTGAGTCCACCCCTCACATTTTTTAAAACATTTTATATCTTTTCATAAAGATATGACACTTTTATACAATGTAAAGTAGTCATTGTACAACTTGTATAACAGTGTAAATTTGGTGTGCCCTCAAAATAACTCAATAATAATACATATCAATAATATCAATCAATAATAATATATCAATAATAAGTCATAAATATCCTGGATAACCTCTTTAATAAAGTTAATAAGTTCTTAATGCTACAAAAATGCACTTCCTCCTGCAAAAAAACAGGCCCCCAGTCTTAAAATGCGGCAGTGCAAAAACAAACGCATTTCTGCATCTTCAAAAATAGGCTTGGTAGTAAAAAGATTTTTTTTCCCAGAGTATGCCACAAATATCAGATAGGAGCAGGTCCCACTTCTCCAGTACACGGTTTCCTAGGTGAAAGAGAGCATATGCATGTGTAGCATCCTCTCCATTCACTGCTATGGGACTACCAGCATGCTCAGCTATTTCAGAAGTCCCATACCAGTGAATAGAGAGCAAGCAGCAAGTGCTGTCCCCCTCCATTCATTGCCAGAGAACTGATGGAAGTAGTCAGCGCTTGCTTATTTGAAGAACTTCCATAGTGGTGGAGAGTGGCCATCCATGCATAGCTGCTCTCCCTTTTCCCCATTTGAAGATGAAAGTGGGGCCCAAAAGTGGGAATGCATCTGTCTGTCTGAGATTGTGGAATATCCTAGTGGTATGCCACAATTCTTGATATGAAAAAGCCCCATTAAGTTGCTGTTGTAATAATAACACCTCAATAATAAAAGATTTTCTGATAACTTCTGTCATTTCTTCTTTTTCAGTAGATAATAGTGTGACTACAAATAATAGTGATCTTCTAAACTCCTTCTGGGTCAAATTATATTGGCTTTTGTGTTACTGGGTATCTTCTTCCTATATTGTATCTTTTGTTCTGTCATCTTTTTCTTAAGATGTAATTAATTATGTATGTAAATTATGATATTGTAGGACACGCAATAGTCTGCATAACTAATACCACACCTTAAGTTAATATATGATCCAGTAAAGGAATATTACAGATAGAGATGAGCGAATCTATTCGCCGCTTCGTAGATTAGTATCGAATCTTACAAATGTTCTACTCCAAACCGAATCCGGATTTTTTCAGATTTGCTTCGTATTATTCATAAATTTTCGTAAAATTTTGAACGCTAATGATACGTACGATACGTACACTACATACGAAACGTATGCATTCATTGTGAAGCTGGAAAATGACGATACGCCCTCGCAAGAGCGGGAAAGTGAAGATACGCCCCCCTCAGAACTGGAAAAAACCAGCCCGGCCCACCAGGATCTAACTATTTGCAAGTATAGGGAGTGAACACTGATCAGTAGCAAGCATGGCTAAAGAGCTGCGTCCAAACTGGAACCAGATGGTCTTTGGGAACGAGTTCCCCGAACCACCGCCCGCTCAAGACATCAGGGTGTCACACTCTGAACTCAAGAGAAATCCAGCTTCAGTGCCCTTATTCTCCTTGCCGGCTGCTGAGATTGCTGTGCATCGTGAAGCGGCTAGTGCTGCTGCTGTGGCTGGTGCGGCTGAGGCGGCTCGAGCGTCCACTTCGCCGTCCAGGAGGAGATCAACAACAATTTCCATAAGGCAGAACCCGATTGTGCCACCATCGGTGACAGCCCACGCGCAGACCCTCTGGGATTACAAAAATGCTGTGGAGGACTGGGTAATCCAGGTACTGGACCATCCTGGGCCGGGAGATCCTAAATTGGAGTGCCAAAAGGGAACTGTCCTATGGTTTCCAGTCGAGTGAGGCTCTGGCTTCCTGGCAGACGACGAGGACGGCAAGGAATACTTTGTGGGCCGCAGGTCAGTTAAACGGCCGTACCTGCCCCAGCCGCGTCACAACCTGTATGTGGGGGATCAGGTGGAGTACACCCCCATGGCATCATTGAAAGGCCTCTTTACTACCGGGGTTACCCTACTATTTAAGCCCTTGGTCCCAACATCACCACCTGAAGTTTGGCCGGAGGAACCACCACGCGAACTACCGGTCCGCTGCCTTCAGGAGTCGCCAGATGGCATCCCCCAGTTCAGGGAAAAGCCACAGCCACAGCCGGAGCCTCTGATACCTGGACTGCCACCACCACCATCACAGTCCTTTCAGCTGGGTCAGCTGACAACTTCATCTTTTACATTCCAATCCATGGTGATCCACCAGTACCAGGTACCGTGGAAGATGAAGTCAGTAGCAGCCAGGGGAGCTGGAGCCTCTTCCCTGGATGCAACCTTGCTGGAACCAATGCCAGAAGTCCTTACCCCTGCTATCCTGGCAAAAAAGCACAAGTGGCTGCAGCGCTCACCAGCATAACCACAACCCGGTCAAGTCCAACTTCCGGAAGAAGAGGGCACCAGAGTTCCACCACGGCAGCGAGCGTGGCCTACAAGAGGCAGGAGCGTCCTCTGATGTCTTTCAGTAGCAGCTCAAGGGAGGAGAACTTCTAAGGGACCCAACTACTGTCTGTCTCAAGGACACTTCAAAAGGACCTATGGGAGCCACACCATGGACTACACCTGACGGGTGAGAGCTAGTTGGCACTTTTGTTTGTTTAGTTTGTATTGCCCCCTGTTTGACTCTCACCCAGATGGACATGGCTCGTCAAGAATCCCCCCCCCCATTCTGCAGAAAATTTCCATTTGCACCTAAGCGCGCCTATTTTCCTTTTTACCCCCTTCTCAGGTTATTTGGGAGCCCCCTTTGCAAAGAGGGTTCTCTATTTGCTGCTATGTTATACCATCCATGTGAATTACATGTTACCTGTTTGGATTACAAAATTACCTCATGTGGATTACAATTGAATTTTGGACTGTGTTCCAGTGTTTTATTATCAAGCAGCCATAAGGAGAGACTCAAACGTATATCTGAGCCTAATATGCTTGCAAATGTGAAATTGATTGCACTAAAATGTTTGCATAATTATGTCTTTGCTGTATTTTAGCAATAATGTTTTTACAGGTTCAGCAACGTTCAAGCACTTTAGCCCATTGTGTGTATTCTTTTTCCGGTACTGCAATGTGTCCTATTATGCACTTATTGTACGGTGTTTTTAGTAAATTATGCACTTAGCTGGATAGCTAGCACCTTACTTTTGTACCTAATATGGACTGCCTCTGAGGACTGTACGCCGCGGTCTAGCCTCGTGCGTATCATGCAATCGCGAGTCAATAGTACGCTAAGGATTCATACGCACTTTTGTACACTAATTCTTACGTATTGCGTACTTTTAACAATGCTGACTGTATGTTCGTAATTTTTGTAGGAACGTTCGCAAAACAACGATTATTTTTTTAAGTAAATTCGACCAAATAAATTTGTATTAAGACCGAATCTTGTCAAAAAGTCGTCGAACATTCGCCAAAGCAAATTTTCAATGATTCACTCATCTCTAATTATAGCACAGACGTCTTGTGGCTCATAAGCATGTCACTCTTGTGCACAGGTTATCTGATAGCTACACATTAGACCTTTATGTAGATAATGAAAAGAATTGCTGATTGTCATATTAGTCTTTATTACAAATATGTTTTACTTTACTAATTTACAATGTGACTTCTATTTATACAATTTTAAACATCATTGATCATTGGCAAACAAGCCTATGAAAGATGTTGAATGTGGATGTTCCACCAACTCAAGTACTGAGAGCGCCCCACTAAATGGTAAATTTCGCCAAATCTGACACTATCTGCGTTCCTCAAAATTTTAATTTCAGCACCAGGAAGACCAAGCTGCAAGGTTATGCAAATTGAGACAGTAGCACCTGGAGCTAAAATTTGCAGGTGATCAAATTTTCAAGCTCCTAGCTCCAATCTGTTGCAGGTGGGAGGAGCATAAAAGCCTGATTGAAAGAAGTTATTTAGCCGCATGAAACCTAAAAAAAAAAAGTTGTGTAAGAAGATTGTGCGATACCTCCTGTTTGTCGATGTGCCAGTTGTCACTTATATTTATCATTCCAGCAGTTCGCTGTGCACCTACAGTAGGTTGAGATGTCAGCACTGTTCAACCTTGTATGTCCTGGTGGTTGGGAGAACAACAAATTGGAATAACATCATGAGGTGCACAAAGACAACCCTCTGCACAGACAGATCGTCTGATTAGAAGAATGGCGCATTTTGATCCATTCTGTACTGCAAGCTGAATTGGACATCACATCCCAAGCCTGTGGCGGCAAAACAGTGTGTACATAACCATCAGAAGATATTTGCACAATATTGGGGTATGAGTCAGACATCAAGGTACCAGTGTTCCATTAACCTCATGTCATTTCTCTCAAACGCTATCATGGTGCACAGCAACACAGCAACGGAGGCTAGAATGGAGGTCTATCCTCTTCGGTGATGAGTCTTGCTTTTTGTCTCAGAAAAAATTATAGCCTGAGATTGGTCTGGAGCCTGGTGGACAACACCATGAAGAGGCTTTCACAAGGGAATGTCAAAAGCAGTCTTACTCCCAGGATTGTAGTGTGGGGTGGCATAATGTACTGTTGCTACATCAGTCTAGTCTTCATTTCAGGTATACTAACAACTGGTACCAGTGGTATGACCAGTTCTGCAAAGTGTTCCCAGAGCTACTTTTCAACAGGGTAATGCCAGGATGCATATTGCTCATGCTACTGTGAAAAGGCTGGGTGGCCTAAATGTGCTACTATGGACTGCAATGTCTCTGGACTTGTCT